>VZTM01011307.1:57500-86544 GCA_013400555.1 Jacana jacana | reverse complement strand
AAAGAAAGAAAGAAAGAAAGAAAGAAAGAAAGAAAGAAAGAAAGAAAGAAAGAAAGAAAGAAAGAAAGAAAGAAAGAAAGAAAGAAAGAAAAAGAAAGAAAAGAAAGAAAAGGCTCTTGTGCGCATGCACACAAATCATTAAAAAGCGTAATGCATCTTTCTTTAATTAAATCCCACCCTTGAATTCGCTGGGCAGCCCTGGCCAGCCGCGACCTCTGCCCTGCTCCGTTTTGTTGACTGACACAGCTGTTAGTAAATCACCTGCTGGTGCAGCTCTCTGGGGCTTTAAAGGTCATCTGTCAGTGGCTGCTGGGGAGAGATAAAGAAGAAAAACAGAAGCAAAAGTCTAAAAAAAAAAAGAAAGAAAAAGAGAAAAAGAAAAAAAGAAAAAGAAAAAGAAAAAGAAAAAGAAAAAGAAAAAGAAAAAGAAAGAAAAAGAAAAAGAAAAAAGAATCCCTTTATGAGAACAAAGCCTTTTGAGTGCTCTGTGTCCAACCTTTCCACTGTTTACCTTGCTGACACCTGGGGGTGCTTTTTATTCATCTGATTCCCCCTACCCTTTTGTATGCATTTTTCCAAGTTTCCAGTTACTTTTATAAATCTTTGGTTTTAATCTTTTCTTTCCCGCAGGTGAATTGGTTACTCTGCTTCAGCAGCACTGCTGAATCCCCAAGAGCCAGACACAACCCCCTGTGGGAGGGGGAGATGCTGCTTAGGTATGGGGGAGCAGGGGACCCCCTGCCCCAGTGCTCTTGTCCCTACTTCCCTGCCCCCCTGGCACCCAGCACCGTGCCCCAGTGTGGCTGGATGTGCAGGATGGTGGTGGAGCTTATTTCCTTTCTTCCCAGGTTTGGCTGGCTGTGTTCAAAGCCATCTTGCTCTCTGGAGTGTTCTCTCATGTACCCCCTTTTTGCCTGGGAGCTGTTTTTAAGCTGAGAGTCTTTCCCAGCTATGCCCATGCCATGTACCACATTGACCTGGAGGGTGACCCCATGCCTTGACTTTCCACCTTAGCCTCCCTCCTTCTTCACCACCATGGACTTGGCAGTGATCAGGACTCCTGGTTGAACCTGCTCTGCTAGTCCTGAGTCCTGTGGGACCAGGTCTTCGTTGATGAGGTCATGGTCTCTGCTGGTCTTGTTATCACCTCAGGCATCTTCTCTCCTCACACAGAGCAGTCAGCCTTCATTACCTCTCAATGCCTGCTCTAGGTTACCTTAGGAGATGCCAGAAGAAGCTATACTACTTCAGTCTGCTGTTTCATTTCCAGTGATCCGTGGCTCCAGGACCACAATGCTTCTCCAATGCAGTCGGGTAGATAAGGACTGCCTGTTGAAGGCCAAACATCAACCTAATTGGAGGGTGAACTGGGTGAAGAGGGGGGGTTCACAGAGCAGTTTCATCCCAGTACATGAAAGAGTATGATTGCCATAGGTGATTCCTTGCTACAGAGCACTCCTTCAGCAATTTGTGCTGAACATCTTGACAGCAAGTGGTACTCGTGGACATCCAGTGCTGTGCTCATCCCTGAGAAATGCTCATTTCTCAGGGCATGCTTTATTGACCATTTATTTTGTCTTTTGGCAAAGCAAACAGCCTCAGACCTTTTTGGTGAGGGTTGTCTATTTGAAACACCAATGACTTTGCTTCACTGTAGCTTGGTCCTTAGGTACAGCAGGTGTAAAATGTTACTAGGCTGTTTGGATATATTTGAGCTCTCCTAACAACAGACATGACAATCCAAGTTATGTGGCAGAAAAGAAGAAAAGCTGCATTTTAGCTATGTGTAAGAAGCACTCAACAGGTATTTTTGAAATGTGAATTCTATTTCCCCTCTATGGCTGACATAAGTGTCAGGCAAATGCTTAGCAGGCATTGTTGTTGAAAATGATGCTTCTTTGGTTAAACGAGGAACAGGCTTTGCCAGTCTGATTGGACAGACAAGCAACAGCAGTTACATTAATCACAGAGTTCAAAAATCCCCTTCCCTTTAGCACTCACATCAAGTCAGTCCCTTCCGCGCGGCTCCACCCACCCCAGGGGGAGATCAAATAACATACAAAGATGAGTTAAAATTCTGTTCACAAACCCACATGCACCAAATCCAAACCCAGAGACAAACGGGTGCTCAGGCAGGAATCTAAGTAGAGACATTGTGCTTTTATGGAGTCATTTGGGAGCCACTGTAAACCATAATAAGGGCTAAGCCCAACATAATAAGCATTTTGGCAAAACAGCTACTGGTGGAAGACGCTCTTTGCTGTTTTACTCTTTCATGTCTGTCAGGCACTGTTTACTCCATGACAGGGAGAGAGCAGGAGAGAGCACATGCACATCCCCAGCACCAATAGCGTGAATATAATTCGGAGCTCGGGGTTCTCTGGAGGTTAGAAAAGCACACGGTGTGCAGTGGGAAAAAGGATAATGACCATTAACAGGAGGTTTAAAAAGTTAGTTAGACTTTTTTCTCTCTTTTAATCTTTAATAAATCTAGGTACCTTTGAAACTAGAAGTGACAAAGAAGTTGCTTTAACTAAGAAAAGAGGTTGCTCTTCAGGCAGGCTGAGAGGAGCACAAACCTTTTCCTACCGTGGAGGTAGAACAGTACTATCCTCTTTAGTTTTGCTCATTGGGCTCCGCTTGAGCTAGAAATAATGCTTGAGAGAGAGATCCAGCCAGGCCCTTCACTATGCTTTTCCTAGGCTGTTACAATGATTTTAACATGTACTCCTTCAAAATACTAAATAATGCAATTTTGATGGTTGAGGTTCTTCACCCTGTGCCATTTCTAAAACAAACGTTTCTTTTTAGACTTTTAAGCTTCAGTTGTTCAGATTGTGCAGAAAAGTGCTGAATGAGCCCATTTAGGGCTCCACAAGATACAGTGCATCCTAAATATATTTATGAGTGCAGACCCTTCAGGGCTTAGGTTTGAAACGTCAGGAAGAAAGGAAAAACACTTGAGGTACTGAGAAAAGAGGCACTAAAAGAATCCGGCTCATTCTGCAGAGCTAGTGAGCTGGGAGGTTATTCATGACCCTACGCATGTGAGGAGGACTTCCAGCACAGGCTCCTCTGGTGATGCCAGGGCAAGGCAAGAGGGTGGAAAACCTCCAGGGCCACTAAATGGACCAATTTCTGAAAGGGACAGCTGTGGCTGGAGAGCTTTTTCTCAATTTTTAGTCTCCAGAGAGGGAGAAAGTGTTCCAGGTGAGCCAGCAGATTTCTGATTTATGACCCATATCAGCTGTTTTGGGGACACAGTTACCTTTTCTTAGGAATGAAAGCCCCCACCTGATGAAAGCTGAACTTTTTATCTCACTCACTGCTGCAGCCTTATCATAAGCGGGACTTTAATCCCACACACCATTTCAGAAGTATCATCATTAAAGATCTGGGTATACATTTTGAGATAAGATTGGTTCATGATAATGTTACTGACTGTGTAATTATGGAAATGAGAAAATAATCCCCTCAGGCTTTGTTGTAATGACTTCTGAGCATCTTGCATCATCAGAGGCAGACAGCAGGCTTCAGGATGCCATGCATTATTAAAAGGAATGTGGAAAATCTTGTTTTGGTTGGTGTCGATGTCTCTAGTAAGGGAGGACACTGTGTATCTTCACAGTGAAATTGGATCAGCTAGAAAAACATGTGATCGTTTTGGAAATAAATAGCTAATCTTTGCTTGATCTCCTGTACTCTTGCCTTTTGATGCATTGATTAACTGCATTTCTGACAGCCACCCCTGCTGATACTGTGGCCTTGAGAGACCTTGGCTGCCTGGTCTTTGCCTCTCTTCTGAATCAAAAGACAATGTGGGACCATTGCAGACCTGGCTGTACAGTGCAGATAACTTCATAGGACCATGTTAATTCATGGTACTATTTTACTGATGTGACAAGAGTTGCTGTAGGAATGAGCTTGCAGAATGTACTCTTTGTTCAGTAGCTGTCATGGAGAAATTATTAAGATGAACATCAGCAAACTAATGTTAGTAGAAATGGAGATGAAAACACTCAAATGGACTTCCCTGGGAGTACTTTCTGTGAGTTTGCTTCGTGTTAGAGCCACTGTTGAGAGGGAACACTAAATATCATACCCATTTTTACAAAGGGTAATAAAGGAGGATGCAGGGAACTGCTGACTGGTGAGCCCCACCCTAGGGTCCCGTAAGATCATGGAACAGATCCTCCTGGAAGTTCTGTTAAAGCATATGGAAGACGAAGTGATTAGAGAGAGCCAACATGGCTTCTTCACCAAGGACTAATCCTGCCTGACAAATCTAGTGGACTTCTACAATGGAGTAACTGCATCAGCTGGAGAAGAGCTACTGATTTCATCCTCCTAGACTTCTGTAAGGCCTTTGATAGCTTTGCCCATAACATTCTTGCCTCTAAATTGGGTGATACAGATAGAATATTAGATGGATAAGGAGCTGTCTTGATGGTTGCATCCAAAGCATTTCAGTTAACAGCTCAATGTTGAAAAGGGAACCAGCGACGAGTAATGTCCCTCAAGGATCTGTACTTGGACCCATACTATTTAACATCTTCATTAGTGACACAGACAGTGGGATTCAGTGCATCCTTAGCAAGTCTGCAATTGACACGAGGCTGAGTCATGCAGTTGATACACTTGAGGGAAGGAATGTCATCCAGAGGGACAGGCTTGAGGAGTGAACCTCATGAAATTCAACAAGGCGAAGTGCAAGGTCCTGTACTTGGGCTGAAGTAATCCCAGCATCAGTGCAGTGCCATAGTGCACCTGATGGTCTTCCGATACTGTTCCATGATGGAGTAGATTATCTCATGACTTCACAGGACTTGTGATTGTAAGAGTTAACCTCAGGGGTTTGGAGTTTCCTGAAGCTCAACCCTATGCTTCTTCCCAGCTCTTTCCATTTCATTTCATTGCTGGTCACACAATGACCCTGATCTGGTGCTGTTACTGCCTGCTGAGTGGATAGTAAGGCCTGACAAAACCACATTGAGTATAAGTCAGTTCTTGCCTTAGGAAATGAGAGTTTGCTCTTGAATGTTCCCTGATAGCACATCTTGGCAAAGGGGCACTCAAAACACCTATGACATGCAAATGTATTAATATGCAGTCTGTTCGCTGTGTAAAACCATCTCTGACAGAGGAAGGGGCAGGTAGTATTATCAGATTATCACATCAGTGCTACTCCTGGCTACTTTAGCCCTGGGCAATCAGAAAGATTTTGCTAGATGGTAACTCTTGTCTTAGTTGTGGGTGTGGAGATTTGTAAGGCTAAGCTATTTTGCTTCTATTTTTTTACCATTAACCTCACCATAAGGTGTGAAAGTGTGTGTCTCCCACCAGTCTTCTTCCTTCCTTCACTGCAATTTGTTCAGGCAACACCCTTATCTCTCCATCATGGCAATAGCTATGGTCGTGGTCACGTGTTGATACTGCTGTCTGAACACAATATGCCACACCGCAGCAGGCAGCTGTAAAGCAGATGGCAGGCCAGCACTGCTGGATTTTCAAACCCTTAGAGGCTCAGGCTGTGGCCTCACTGAAGACTTACTGGGGAAATTTTGGCTTGTGGTAAAAAGAAAAAGACACTTGCTCACCTACACGCACACATGCTTGCACACATTCTTTTTTTTGTCTGAAGTGACCACTGTGGGCCTCTTTATCCTGTCCTCCCACCCACTCATCCCTTCTGACACTCTCTGTAGCTGACACCACTTATGTTTTGTTTAACTGAATTTTCCGGGGAAGGGAGTTTTGTGTGTTCTCCAGGCACTCCACAGTAGTAGGTGTTACTGTATATACAGTGCCTTAACGCTTCTATTGAGACTCATTAGTAAGTTAAATACTTCTCATCGCTTGGTCCATGAAACAGTGACCATGCATACCCCTCACATAAATATACGTAGTGTACCAGAAGGAAGTTTCACCTTGTGTTGGTCATAGAAGTCCCAGAGCCCTTCTGCTAAAAACTCTTCTGAACTTCTGGGGCAAAGGGATTTCCAGGGAGAATTTTTCATCTGTGTCTGATGAAATGGTACCTACCTTTGGTGTCCAGTTGCCCATTTAACGCTGAGTGGTCAGCCAATGAAGTTGTATGAAAGACCATTGCAGAAGCTCATGACCCTGACTGAAAGCTAGGAGCACCTAAAAGCTCTGACAATGATTATTTACCATTTTCCCATGTTACATGCTGTATTTGGTCATGTTCAGTAAGTTTGTAGTAATCAGACAAGATGGAACGGCAGCTTGTCAGCTGATTTAATTAAAACCACATTGCTTTTTTTTTTTTTTTTATTGCCTCTCACACATCATTAATATTCTGTCTAAGACGCGCCTGCAATCTAAAGATTGGAATCAGTCTCATTGTGCTCTTTCCAAGCTTGAATTCCCAGACACAAACCTGGGAAAAAGTTTTAAAGGGACAGGTAATAGTTAGAAGCTAATTTGATTACATTGAAATGGACCCATCATTGGTCCAAATAAATGCTTATTAAGGGACCAGTCTTTCAGGTTGCTTTTAAATGCAGTGCAGGCTTCGCTTCCATGGACATGAGTGGGAATAGAATATATTTAGGATTTCCCAGGAATCAGGTCTTTGCTCTTCAGACTCCGGCTCATTCAAATGTTTGGTTATGCAAATATATTAAAAAGACTTGACTAAATAAGACTGCACCCTTTTAGCTTGCTTTATTATTTACATATTTAGCAACAGTGCTGTATTGCCCCTTTTGTGGAGTGCCAAGATCCATTTCACAGTGACAGTGTATCAACCAGCCTCTGTGCTTGGTTTACAATCAGATTACAAAGATAAACAAAATCTAGCATTTAAAATTATATACAGCAGTTTATTTAAACAGTGATTAACTTTCATCAACAGTATATGCACTTTTGTTTTCTTTAAGAAACGCTGCCACTCTCGATCACAGCTGCAGCCCTCCTGCAGCACCCTGTTACTCAGTGGCTTGAACTGAGCTTTCCAGCCTTACCTTGCCTTTCACAACCAGTTACCATACAGGTTTCTTACGTGAAAATTAAGGCAACTGGAGTCAACAACCGCTGCTGAATGAAGGTAAAAGCTTGAGAACATTTTGCATAACAGTCATCAGTGTAGCTGATAGCTATTACAGTGTTCTTGTGCAGTAAAGCCTACGCAGATACTATCTCTCTTGCCTGTCTGTTCCAACATGCATCTCATCTCATTTGCAACCCTTTGCTTTAATTAGCTGAAGTCTTTGCTTCAGTCTTTCATATGTCAACCAGCCTGTGTACACTTCCATATTTTTAATCAGTAGCCTGTTGTCTTTACTTTGTCATTCGCACCAGCATATAAATCTGCCCTTCTTATGATCCTCACTGCTTGGTAGAAGTCAAAACATGCTGTTTAATTTTCCTGTTCACTGATTTCCATTTGTTTCATGTTCAAATGCTGGCTCTTTTCCCCCTTTTGGGCATGCTGTGAGCATTAAACTTAGTGATTAAATGCCAAAAAAACCCCAGTCCTTTTCCCCTTCTGCGCCCACAAAGGGTCATCCTTACCCTCTCTTGGATGCTTACCTCCACAGCATGCCCTGTGCGTGTGCAGGCAGCCAAAATGGGGCTAGCTGCACAGGACCATTGTAGGCTGGCAGAGGTTAGCTAATGATGGCTAATGAAACAGGTGCAAAACTTATGTGCTCTCCTAGGGTCATGACTGGCTTCTTGCTTCTTCTCATTTTTTTTTTTTTTTAAATTTAATCTACTACAGCAGAATATGTCATTTCACCCATGACGCAGCCAAATCCTGAGACACCAAGCCTTAAGCATAACCAGATGTAAAAGAATGAGAGGATGGCATGTGGCTCTCTGGCTTTCAAATTTTCCGGTTAATTCAGGGGGGAATCCAAGGTTGTCTGTAGCTGTCTGACAGGTGGGGTGGCTGGCCCTGACATCTGTGCCTGTGGCTGATCTCTGAAAAGAGCCTGGAGCGTGTTCAGGATGTCATCTAGCTTCTGGTCCATCTGCATGACCTGTTAAGGAATCAAAAAGCAGACGAGCTGTCAAATGGTCGCACATGCTTCTGGTGAGAGGCACTCACTGGCCAAAAGCTCTGGGAGGATAAAGCCTGGCATCGAGCACTGGCATCTGAGAACCACCAGTTCCTCCAAGTTTTATCTAACCTGTTGCTCTAGAAAGGTTGAATGATGCAAGAAAGTCACAGGGAAGGGTGAAAAGCGATGTGAAGTGGCAGCAGAAGGACAGGAGGACATTGGTGGCCCAAGCACTTGACTGCTTGAGCCAACCATTTTGTCTATCAGCCTTTTTCCCAGGGTTGCCAGCTTCTTTCAGTGATGATGCATCCTGAAACTCTTTCACTCTTTGGTTTATCATGGGTGTTTTTTCCCAGTGCTTCACTACCATTAGTGGTAGGACATCATGCTTTCCATTATTGTCTTGGAAAACGAAACAGCTCCCCTCCCTTCACACTGTAAATAGATGCCTCTGTGATACGTTACAGTCAGAGATCCTACCAGATACGGTGTTTATTCCCATGCATTGTTAGGAGGACAGCCTACTAAAAACCACATAATAACACCAATGACTTCATCAAAAAAAAAGAGCAACCATCCTTTAGGAAGCTTGACATGCTAATCCCTCTTCTCATTTATTTGCTTTCCAGCTGAAATTTCTCAGGCGTAGTCCTTAGGCAGAGGAGTCTTTCTTAGTTATTATTTTTAAGCAGGGAAAGGCAAATCTGGATTTTTAAAGGGACCCTGCCCTCATAGTTTCTATTGCTTTTGAAATCCTGGCCTTTATTGAGGAGCATCAAGCAGGCCTTATCTCATTCTAGTAGGGCTTGCCTTCATTTCAAATGGCATCCTGCTCCCTTTAGTATCAGCCAGTGGGACAGGGTGGGGACTGTTGACCACTCCAGTTTGCTCTAAAGGCAAAACTGTGGCCAGAATCCCATAAACAACTGGTACCGCTTCTAAGGATGCTTGAATACAGTGCAGCTTTGTGTAACAGATGAGCCCAAGAAAAATGAGCATTTTGAAGAACATTGGATAGTTCACTTTACAGTTATCTGCTGTGAAACTCTGAGCCACTGAAAACTGTGATCTGTCCCAGTGGGTCTAATAAACTTTGATAGCAAACCTTTTAAAGTGATATCAGATCTAAACTGAGCTTTCATTAAAAAGAGAGACAGAGAGAATAAGAGAGAGAGAAGGACTCCAGCCTTTTTCTGTGCAAAGATAACTTTGGAAATAGTCATTGGCAGGATGGACTGAAAGTTTAGCAGGCTGAGATTGCTTTAAAAACCAAGGCAAAGAAAATGACCTTATCCACTTTCCCCTCCTCTGCTTTTTCTCACTCCAAGTGTCTGCTCCCCTGGGGGCCCCTCAAACCTCAAGGTACCAGGAACTTACTCAAGTTATATCATTTTGGCAACAACTGTTCCCTCCTATATACAACCTGCTGGGGAAAGGAGTGGAGTATCTCTCCTACCTCATAAAGGGAGGGATGTTCTTGCCTCTTTTTCATTTCTATTTTCATGACTACTATCACCTAGCAAAAAAGTCCTCCTTCCTGTCTCTCTTCATGCATGATTTATCAGAGGCAGTGTTTTCAAGCAGCGAGGAGGGAGTATTTAGGGTATGGGTTAGATAGGATCCCCCATCAGTATGATTTCTGCTTGAGTGCTGTCAGGTGCATGGCTGGCACTGCCTGAGCAGTGTCCAGGCCAGTCAGGACAAGGTGTGTGGGCATGGGAGGATGGAGGCTGCTCACTGCAATTATCCTCTTAGTGCAGGGCAGTTGGTGCCAAGCCTTGCTTGGGGTGAGTCACTGACGAACAAAAACTGAAGTAGATACTGATGCTTTTTGGTTGAGGTGTAGGTACCCTGGTAGAGGTAAGTGTCTGGCAGAGGAGTAGCTGCCTCCTCACCAACCTGGCCCTGCACCACCATTAACATCCCTGCTTTTCCCTGTAGTTAATGTGCTCTTAGGAGAGGGTGGTCAGTGCTGCTGTGGCAGGTCTATCTCCCTGGTGTGGTCACCAAGAGAAGCACTGACAGTGCTTCCAGCTGAGGCACAGCTTTAAATTATGTTAGAAGTCTTGAAGACACTACCAGTTTAAGGGTTAAGCAGCATGGAATTAATTTAAAAACCACAGCCTTTATTTTCTCCTCCATTCTTGAAAAGCCTGTTTTGCTGATGCTGGTAATGACTCAACAGAATCTTTCTTAAGCAGAAGTGTTGTGCAGGGCAGAAGCTAAAGCAGAACTAACACATTATGGTAAAAAGAGGTGTAGGCAGGGAAATGGGATCAGGCAGATGAAAGATCTTTTGGGGCTTTCTTTTGTGAGGCTTTGTTGATTTTGATCTGCACACTTGATTTTAGATAAGCTATGCCTGCATATTCTGTATCATTTAAACTTGCTGTCTTTCTCTGTATTTTGCCAACTCAGTGAAAGAACGTGACGGGGGATAATTTTATGCACTTTTCTTTCCAAGAGAGGAGGAGGGTGCAGAATGTAAATATCCATTTGTAGGAAGGAAAAAAGAGAAATTCATCCATAAGGGAACAGATTACACTACACTTCTGTGACACCTTCCACACAAGAATCTGCAAATATTTCCTGAACATTAACAAACAAAACTGCTCCATTCTCCTGTGTCAATCATATACGTGGGAGGGTTTTAACGGTTGTTTTTGAGATTAGAAGCAGGACTCTGCAAAATTAAGTGACCCGTAAGAAGACGCGGTCAGTGGCAGATCTCTTCTAATCCTTAGCTTTGTATTTTATCAAGCCTCCACTTTCTGGCTTCAGATGCTCTAAAATACGCCTGACTTTGAACGTGCAACTAGGCTGGCAAAACTTTAGTCAGAAAAACAAATTCTTAAGCACCCTGTCGAATTGGAGCCTATTATAAAGGAGTTGAATTTGGAGGCAGGTTAACTGTGATTAAAGATTGATAAAAGGAGAGCTGTGGACACTTCAAGGCTTGACTGAAGTCAGTAGGATGACTTGCAGGGTTATAGGACTTTTCATGTGGGTGAAGACTTTTCAGAAGTCCTGGGTTTAGGTTTCCCCCAAACCACCTTGCAGTTATTACTTTCCCTAATCCCAAACGGGACAAGTTGCTGGTTTTGAGTACACACCCAGTCAAGCCTATGGGCAAAGGGGTTAAATTGTGCAACATGTTTTTCGGCTGAGTAAAGTGAGAAGCCATCCGGGGCTGGCTGCAGAGTTTCCAAAGAGATGTGATATGCCCCTCGCAGGCTCAGTGGAGACAGGTGAGTTTGGCAGCTCTCCACGGGCAAATGGCAACAAAACTCCTGTTCTCCCACATCACAAAAGCTCTCCGGAGACGATCTATAAAATTGTTAAAATGCTTTTATATCCTTTCAACTGCTCTGTAGAAAGGAGACTTGCAAAAGCAGTTTAAGATATTACACTGTTGTTATTGGGGCTGTGAGGTGAGCTGAAGGAGTGTTGAAAGGTATATTCATTTTAACATCCCCTCTGTGAAAAGGGGCTGGACTGCATGGTGACATGCAGGAGTGGTAGACAAAGAAAATGTCTTCCAAGCAGCTCCAGCGAGTCAGTCACAGCAAGCCCTGAAGGAGAACCGGGTCAGTCCACCCGTGGGATGCGGGGTGTCCCTGCTCTTTGCCTTGAGCACCAGCTAGGCTGGCTTTCAATACCTATGTGCAATTTGAGGTTGCTTTTGAGCCTCCGTTTGTGCAAGCTGGTGTCTTGACCCTTTATCTTAATACCTCATTTTACCCTAGTGGGCTCCTGCTGCAGAAATACCTTGTGGAGAAGGGGATGCTAGGATTAGCAGGAGCATGGAGAAGGAGGTCTGGATTATGCTGGGGATTTGCTACATGCTGGACAGATTCCTAACTCCCTTGGAAGCCTTTTTTCTGACATGTTTTGTACATACATGCCATAAACAAAATGCATGTATGGAAAACTCAGTTGGAGCAGCCACATGGTCTCCCCCAAATCCTCTCACATTAAGCTAGAAAAATCCTGCCCCCCAGGTTGTGCCTATCTTTTTAATATGATTTCTGGAAGCTAGAAAAGCCAGTATCAATTACGTGTGCAACAGACTGACTTGAACTATTTCCAGAGAAGTAGCAGAAGGGGAAGATGTCTGCTCGAGCACTGAAGTAAATCTGTAAGACCACAAATGCGCTCATAAGTTGCTAAGTAGGTGGAGCTTTTTATCAAATGCTAAGCTCTATAAATCAAATAAAGTTGCTGTCACCTCCTTAAGGCTCTGTTCTCTCCCTGCCTCCAGCAGTCCTACATGAACTGATCAAAATGGCTGAGCCGTACAGCCTCTGTGAAGTTGCCTGCAACATGTCTGGGCTGATGGTACTGGGAATGTGGCACGAAGAAGAGGAGGGAGAGAAAACAGCCCAATTTGTGTTACCAATCAAAACATCATGGAGCAACAGCAAGTTCTGCTTTTGGTTAAGCTGGATTGACTTTGGTTTCCTGTTTGCCTCACTTACACAGGCAAAACTATGAAGCTGTGCCCAAGGTGTACAGCCCAAGGTGTTGTGGCAGGGATGGAGATCTGGAAGAGCCAATGCCTTTTTGAGCCCTATCCCTTGCTATCACAGCAGCTGTACCATGGGTGCTTTGGCTCTGGAAGTCCTACAAGACATATATAGACTTCTGCTCCCCAACATGCAGTCCTTATACTGCAACAAACTACAAACCTGAGCATGGACAACCAAGAATGACCAAAGCACAGTGGGCCACAAGAGGCAAGCAATGTCATTCCAAGGGTGTTTGCAAGTTATTATGTGGTATTATCCAGCTGCTGCTGCAAAATGAACCACATCTGGGACAAAAGCTGCTGTGGCCAGCTGCCCCAGCGCACGCAAGCACAACATCCCAGCCCAGGAATTCCAAACCACCATGACCCCCAGCTCTGCCCACTAAACACCCCTTCTCTAGTAGTGGCCCACCTCTGGGCTCACAGGCTTACCACCACCTGGACGTGCCCCCCAAGACCCTACCATTACCTCTATTTCCAGCCTTTGCTCCTGGATCCCAAGGTAGCTAACAGGAAGTGGGATCCACTTGCTGCAGCTCTGACTTAGAAACACTTGATCTGAGGGCTCTAACAGCAACTGTTTGGAAAAGAGTCATCTGATGGGTAGGATTTATTTTGTATGGAGAGAAGCGTATATGTGAACCTTTGTATCCCATGAGATAGTCTACCTGCATGCGCTCATTTCTGAATATTCCCACCTTGTTAGCTGTGATAGGTCACCTAAGTTCTAGTTCATAGGAGAAAATGGTTTTAATTTAGTAAAATCAGACATGACTTGGTTGAACTAGTGCAATCCATTTTACGGATGCTTCCATTTCTGACTCGTATAACATATTGATTTAGCTTAAGCTTGTTATCCAGAAATTTGTGCCATTTTCTCATGTTGACCAGGTCAGTCACACGACTTTTCTTTTCATACCAGATGGTGGACAGATTTGATTAGGTCCTGTAAAGACTATGTTTAGCTTTATATGCTCATCTGGTCTTGTAGCTTCTCTCTGCCTACAGTTACACCCAGTTATTCAAACATACTAATTGCTTATCGTACGGTTCGAAGTCTGAATTGTTTATTTTAGGAATAATTTTATTTTTTGGCATGTCCCTGAGTGGATTTATTGCTGCCCAGAGACTGCTGATTCAGGGAAGGCAAATCTTTTCTATACAGCACCGCATGCAAACCTGCCTTCCTCTCACCTGTCTTATCCCCTGTCAGAGGGGAAGCCACTGAAGTTTTGGTTTTTGTATTTTTTTTTCTTTTTCTTATGGCCAGACAATGGGTATGTTGATGTAACCTGTTGTTAGCTGTCTGTGAGGAAGCGAATGGCCATGCCAGCCTTAAAGACCACAACTAGCTTGGGGAGATTTTTCTTGTGCAAGGTGCACTTCTAGTACAGCCTCTGTGAGCCTGGTCCAAAAAACTGCTTATGGATGTGTTAGCTTGAAGCATGTGAAGAGTTTTGCTGAGTTCACCAAATATTTAAGTGCTTTGCTGGACTGGAGCCAGAATGGTCAACCGTTTGCAAGACTACACCTTTAGGATAAGCTTTTGGAGTCTCCTAAAAATACTCATACACCCATATGCACATTAATATATCTAACCACCATTTCTTAAGTCTCTGAGGAACAAGAATTGGCATCTATCATGAAATTACTTTAGCATTCATATTAGCAGAGAACTAGCAGCTTGCCTCTCCTCTTAAAACAAAAAAAAGAACAACAGAACAACAAGAGGGCTTTGATGAATAGGCTCCCATTAACTGACTGTTTTGGGGATGAGTTGTAACAGATTTGAAACTGGCCTGATTCCTAAAAGTGATGCTGTGTCCCAAAGCAAGGTTGCCAGGTGGCACATACACAGGGAAATGTCTCTCTGTGGTATGTCAAAGTCTCGTAGCCAACCGCCAGTGCTCCCTGCCCCAACACTGAGTTGTGTAGCTCCTCACTTTGTTCTGCTGAGGGTGCAAATGGCGCAGAGAGACCAGCTTCAGTCAACAGGAGCTTTTGCCAATAACCTCAAAGGTCAGGTAAACAGGTATATGAGTAGAGGCTACACAAAGTGCACTTCCATGACAGCCTGCTGTTCAGGCAGACTCAATTATCCATAAACACCAAAAAATACATCAGCCACCAGACTGTCTTGTTTGACTTATTCCATGTACCCCTTAGCAGATATCAGTTGTTTATTTTCATTCTATGAAACTTATCTAGATGAGTCCATAATTTTCCAGGCCTCCCTTCCTTTATCCCAAACATCCCCACCCATTCTTAGGTCAGGTGTTAGAACCTTTGGTGGCCTAGAACTTAGTAATCTTTATTTTAAGTATAGCTTCATTTGTTTTGGTTTCCATCTACCTTTCCTGTTTAAATGAAAACACAAAGGTCTATCCCTCTGCACTTTGTTCCTGGGGTATTTCCTGTCAGTACCCTTCTAGTAAGCATTATATTTTTATATTTCCTATGCCACAGTTGCATTGAAGAATCTTTGCAGTAAGACCTGTGTCTGTGGTTGCTGCTTCTGGTGTAAGATGCCATTTGCTTAATCGCTAAGCAACTCTCAAGAGTTCGGTCCTGGGTTTCTAAAGCAGGTCTGGTCAGCACACAAATTATATTAGCAGTGTGACTGCTTCAGGGAAGGTGTGATTTTTATTTTTTTTAAATGAATTCTGGCTTCCTAAGTAAATGAGGTTTAGCTGATGATTTATCTGTGTATATGTTGTAGTAAGCTGGCCAGCTTCAGACATATGCCAGAGAGACAGAACCCTTACAGATAAAAAGTTTGGACAGATTTCTAAAAGTCTGGCACTTGTGCAGAAGACAGACATCCAAATTAGTGCCTCATTGAAGGAAGAGCAGAAGAGGAAGGTGAACTGTATTATTAGACCCTGGAGAATCCACACAGGATGCCCTGACCACAGGAAAAGCTTTATTCAGCTCTTGCCCCTTATTAGCCTCAGATAATCAACCACAAAATACAGAGCCACAGGAAACTAGGCAGCATAATTTCTACTTTCCCAGAAGTACTTGTTTCTAACTGAAGAAACTCAAGTGGTGCCACTCTTTGAGTGGACACAATAGTAACTTTCCACAGCCACCATTAAGCAGCAGCACTTGGCTCTTGGGTGCGCTGGAGCTGCTGAGGGAGTTGGTCATATTTTAGTTATATGCACATGCACCTGTGTGTCTCTTTGCAGCCAGCACTTAAAATTTATGTTTGGGGTTTTTTTCCCCTGATTTTCCCCTGGTAGGTAAATCAGACTTTGCAGAATTCTCTTTCTCTTGATTTACATATACAATTTGTTGCTTTTGTTGTTGCAGGACATTTCTTTCTTCACCCTCCTCCAGATCCTGCTCAGATCCACCCTGTAATCTTGCCATCTCTTTTTGCGACATCTCTCTTCAGCCACACCCTGGATGACGCACTGCCATTTCTCAGCTCATTATATTGTGTGGCTACAAGTCCTGCTGCAAAACCAGTGTGGAAAGAAACAACGCACAAAAAAAACAAAGCTAGTCCAGCCTCAGAGGTGGGTATGCAGCTACTGTGAGTCACACCTTAATTTCACAATAAAGTAACCCTGGAACTTATGCTCCAAGATGCTGATTAATTTAATTTTTAAATCTCTAAACAATACTGGACAGAGAGAAGCAAGAAAAAGAAAATGCAGGCCTGAGTATTTAAATAGTGCCAAAGAAGCACTGAGAAAGAAGTGACCTTAGCTTTTCCCTAGATGGGTGTGATAAGCTCAGCATATTTGAAGGGTGTGATGAATTCAGTATTTGCGCCTCACCTAAACTTTTGAAGAGATGGTATCAAGTCTTCTCTGCTCTGATTGTTTGGCCTTTACTTTTACTTTTTTGGTCTCTACTAAAGCTCCTCCATGAGACAAAGTCTAACCGCACCAGCCTCATGGCTAGATAGGCTTGACTAGTTCTTGTAATGGGGAGGACACCTTGTGCTGTGGGGCAGCTGGCTTGTTTTGTCAGATACCTACTAATACTGCAATTAGTAGGTGAATTCCCTTAATCCAGGTCTACTGATCCAACACCTAGTTAAGCTAACATCTAGCTAGCACAACTGATGGACTATGCATGACAAGGTAACATTTATACACCTCATCACAAGTATTGGTACACAACTGTCCTCCATCAGCACACACACACAAAGGTTTACTTCAAATTGTCAGTCCATCTTTTCGTATAGGTTGGCAAGGAAGGCAAAGAGAGCGAGAGAGAGGGAGTTTTATTACTGGGAGGAGCACGGGCATTGTAGTGATGGTGATCTAGATAGCAAGACATGTAGGTGCTAGAAATTTTCTAGGCAGTTCTTGTAGGGCTAGACTGGCACTTCATAAACCCAAACTTCAGTCTACTCCTCACCACAGCCTTCTTGCTTTGAGGACAAGTCACATTCTGGATGAGCCTCATCAATATTTGTTAACCACATGGATCAAATAATCTTCCATTTCTTAACTTTCTGACATGAAATCACATGAAATTGGGTAGGTTTGAGTCTTGGTACAAACCAGAAGACATTCAAAATCAGAAATTAGAAATTAGAAGGGTAATCTAAACCATGAACTGAATGTTGACTGTAGGAAAGAAGGAAGGTGTAATGGAAAAAAGAAGACCGGTCCCTGTTGGAAGAGAGGAAGAGAGAAGATGTTGTTCCTTTGCCTTTCCTATTGTTGGCTCTGAGGACTGAAATGGACACAGCAGGGCAAGGCTGGCACAGTGATCATGCCAGGAAAAAATAATAATCAGGAAGCAAAAGGATGGTTGCCTAGGGTTCTGAGGGTGTCACTGGGAGACCACTGTGCTTCTATTCTCAACTCTGCTAAAGGATTGTCATGTTTTTAGCCAAACCCTGTAGCAAAACAAAGGGCTGGTCCGTGCACAGATATGTGCTGATGTCAGGAAATCAAGCCTACAACGTGTATTCTGTTGTTCCAGGGGAACCTATGTTGGACACTCATTCTGATGGGCCCCATTTCAGTGAAAGCAATGAAGTAAGCTAACCCATAAGGATCTTTTGGAAAGTGAAAACTGTACCTTTGTAGAACATAATGTTGAAAAGGATGAATGACAATTTCTGCCCTCATTTATTCTCTGCTCTGCAGGTGACAAGTCTCTAGGGTGACCTTTATGTAACAAATTCACTGAAACTCTCACACCCTTTGAAGGATGCCTCAAGCCTTGCTTAAGGCATGTAACACAATTTAAGGAAGAAGCTACAGAAGCACTATGTGGTGTTATGTATTTAAACCATGAAGATTACAAAACACCACGGTTTCTGCTTATTAAAACACAGAAACCCAAAGGAAGTAAAATATTATCAGACAGTGATGACTGAGGGTGTAGCAGTTCTTGATTCTTGCTGATGCAAATATACTTTACTGAACCCATCCGTTTTAGGCTGTCTGGCTTATCTGTCATTTGATGAATTTTACTAGCTCGCTTGTGTATACCAGGCTTGACTAACAGCACTGCCACACACATATTTTTAATGAATTCTTGAAAAAGTCACAGCGAGTGGGTGGACTCTGGAGCGTCTGGTCCAGTTTTGCAGCCACAGTGACCTGATGCTGAGAGTGGTCTGTTTGTCTGTTTCAGTCATCCCAAGCCATAGCATTCCATCCCATATCAGCAAAAGCCACAGGCACAAACTGTGCAGGAAAAGCAGCTACACAGCAAGAAACAGTTCATGACTTGAGCTGAGATTGCACAGCACCTGGAAGAGTCCAAGAAATACGTGGGGTGTGACAGCATAAATCAGTGCTTAAACTGGCTATACCTACAGTAACTGTAAATGCAGAACATGAAAAGAGATTGCAAGAAGGGTGAATTTGACTGGATTTATCTTTTTTTCTCCTTCCCAAGCTAGGGAATTAATTGCGTAATACGTTCTGCAGCTAAAAAGATATCTATGGACATTTAAAACACTGACTGAGAATAGGAGACTGATTAAAGCAGATTTTCCAAATCCAGAATCTCAGTGGTGGACATTTTCCATTTTCTTTGTGCTTGAAAAATAACAGAGAATTTTGAAAAATCAGCATGGCTACATCCCCAGGGGAGGCTGAAATAAAGCATTAATTAAAGAAGGGAGGTGTCTTATTTGAACTCTGCTGAGCTAGATGGATTACCTATGAAAGCTGGCATTGACAGGACAGCTGTACGAAGAAGCCTGTGGCAGAAGTACCGGTGTCTTATACAAACAACAGGAGACAGGGCGGGAGACGCAAAGCCATAATTGCCAGATAGATTTCTTCCTCATGAGGCATATGCTAAGTCAGCAGAAACCTGCTTCAGTTTTCTGTTGCAAGGCACTGCACTGCTAATTAAGGAAAAAAACCCAGTTATTTATACCTACTATCACTCTTACAGCTCTTTAGCCTTATACTGCAGGGGAGAAGAATCTTATAGATCTTGCTCATAGAAGCAATCATTTTTCTCTCGCACGTCTCTTCTTTTTCATATATCATTGCAGAGAAGAAGCACAGCAATAAAAAGGGACATGTATTAACATGAACATTGAGGTATAGGAATATGAGAGTGGCCTGGTGCAATTTCACTGTCCCAGCATTTAGTAAAATAATTTAAAATGCTGTTGCAGTCTAATTAAGATTGTGGGTTACCAGCTTTTTTGTCATTCTAGAGGTAGAACTGGGAAGCCATGGAGTCTTTACACAACTTTCTGCTGTGGGGGGAAAAAAAATATTTTCAAGTCAGTAAGTTAAAGTTAATTAATAAAATAGGTACCTGTTGAGACAACTGAGACCCCCATAGATAGAATTGCTCAGCTTCACATCTACTTCCTCTTTTATGACTTTTACTCACCGTGAACTATGTCTTTGATCTACTAACTCAATATAGTGTATAATCTGTCTAAGATGTATTTAAAAATGCTGGGGTTATTTGCTGTTCTGCAGCATTTCTTGTCTCTTCAGAGCAAGCTTGTTTAACTCCATATGGAACTAGTTATCACTGAGAAGAAAAATAAGTTATCTAGCCTTTCGCTAATTAATACTTCAGAAAGCTTTTGCTTTCATCTTTTAATGCATGTTAAAAACTCTGCTGTGACTGGGTGCTTGTCTTTCTGCACCGGCATGGTGTAAACCAAAAATGACCATCTCCCTGATCCATGACATTGAGGCTCTGGTTTTGGCTGCCTGACCACTGTGCTTGGCTACTTTCCCTGCCTGCCAAGCCCTGAAACCAGGATAAAAGTGCCTGCTTAAGCCCTTTTGCTGAAGAAAGGCATGGCCCTGCCCGCCTCAGCTGCACCCTCCTGCCCTCCCTGTGCTATACAGGTCCACAGTCCAGCCTTGGGTGGACACAGGACCAAGCCCAGGAGAACTGAGCAGCACAGCAAAGGCTACTCATGTAGGAGATCTGCCTCCAGCCTGGAACCCAAGGCCATGGACGCCTCCTCCATGCTTAAACGACTCTTTTACTGCTTGCAGGTTACACAGGAACAGAGGGAAAAAGTACAAGCCCTTAGTAAACCAGGGTCATGTGCTGTGCTCCAGCTGAGGCACTGTGCACCTCATCAAAAAAGCTAGAATTTTTCACCCTACTTTCCCTTACCTCCAGTATAGTCAGCTGAAATGTCCATTGTAAGGCACACAGCTGTTTTTTTTCTAGGAATGTGAGCTAACTGTTTAATTACTGTTAATAAGGAAGTGGACTTTCTACCCTGAAAAAGATTAAAAATTTTTTAAAAATCCTCCAAATCCCCAGACCATGCCAAACCTGAGTAAAAGCAAATAATTTCTTTGCCATGAAATCTAAATTTTTTTTTCCTTTGTTATTTGCTAATATTTTGCAGAAGACAGTCACTGGGAAATACATGCCCTCACAACTTTTCATTTTTTAAATTTTTAAAAACACCGAAAGAGCTTCATTCAAATCTTCCCCTGTTTATATTTACTGCTCCTAAAATGTTCATTGAAATCAATATGATTTTCTGCATCAGATCCTGCAAACTTTTGCCAGGGAAGGAGTGTTTTGGTGTAAGAGCTCCTGCTAGCTCTAGTTCAGACACTTGAGACTTAGCATATGCCGAAAGTGCAACGCAGTCTTGCACAGACAGACAGCATGGGAGACCCAGGAGCCAGCCTTGCTTGAACAGCTTAGGGAGAAGGCTGGTAGACCTGCAAGACTCCTGACAGGAGATCTTTATTGCCCTGAGATGTTGGATACTCTGGCAGGGGCACTGGGCCATAGTTGAAATTGTGCTGAGCCCTGTAATGGGCAGCTTCGTTTTGTCACTGCCCTCCTCTCCTGATGATGGAGGGAGATGTCACGCCCAAGCAGCTGATGAGCATTGCACTACTCGCCTGCTGCTCTTTATCACAGGCAGGGATTGGCAGTGGATCGATTCAAAATACTTTTGTGTGATGCATTTATTGGCAGTTGGGTTTTTAAAAGGCTCTCCTACACCCTGCTAACCCCAGGTGGGGCCCTGCCTACACCCATACAAGTGTGGAAGGCTTCCGCCAGTCTAGGGAAGCTGTTACACTCCCTGCCTCTCTGATTTTGTCCCCAGTGCATGGTGTCACTTCAGTTACCACCCTTGGGCCACTTGGCCACATAAGAATCGTCACTATTTTGAGGCTGGTGCCCTTCACCTCTCTCCCTCTCCCCAGGCCTTAAAAGAGGTGGAGGTATCAGGCAAGGCGTGTACATCCCTGCTGCCAGCCAAAATGACGTGCCAACCCCCAGCTCCTGCTCATTGTTTCCCTCCTGATGGCCTCTCCTGGGGACTCCTGGGAGCAAGACGAGGGATTACTGAGCTGAAGGCGGTTGCAGTCCTATGTCCTGGGCAAAGCTAATGCCTTTGTCCAGGATTTCAGATGTGATTCTGTTCATCTACGGGAGTTGGGCACTGCTGGCAAATGGGGCAATCTGAAATATGATTTTGGAGCCAGCCGTGGCTCTCATAAGTAGATCTGCATTGGCAATCAGGGAAGATTAAATCCTCTTGTTCGCCACAGGGCAGTGTGGTGTGGCAATTAGTATGTTAAGCAGAGCTGAGAGAGACTTTTGTAATGAAACCAAAAACTTGGCTGGCCCCCAAAATCTGCAAAGGTTCAAGAACCTTTCAGTAAACCTGGATTGAGCCTTGGCAGATTTATAATTTCAAGGAGGAACCGTTAAAAACACCCCGGTCTGTGCATGATTTTGAGCCCAGACCCAGCCACACTTGGCACTTTGGGAGTTTTGCTTTGGGTTTTTTGCATACAAATCCAAAACACAATGTAGACTCAGCAGGGAGGAACCCATGCAAACCAAAACTGCTGAGTTTTGCACAGCTCTAATTATAATCTCTTCACAGTCCTGGTTTTATTTATTATTGTTTGTACTGTGGTAGCAGAGCAGGGCTCCAACCGGCTTCAGGGCCGCACTGTGGTAGGTGTTGTAAAGGCAGAAGAAGGAGGCACGATCACAGCCTGAAGAGTTTATAATCTGAATAAACAAAATAGATAAAGAATGAGGGAAAGATATAAAACACGTAAGCAAAGTTATTAGGGGGTGTTGGCAAGACAACTGCTTTTTCTTAACGTCTCTCTCACCGACATATAAAATTGTGTCTATTTACCCTGTAAACTCTTTGGGGTCAGGGCCACCTTTTCCCAAAAGCAGAGGGAGAGGAGATGTGAGAAATGAGAGGAGAAACAGAGATGCTGGGGGGCAGCAAGGGGTTTGGCAGCCCCCAGGGCAGCCCCGCCAGATTTCAGCAGCAAGGGTGGGAGCAGGAGGCAGGTGATGTGGAGAGCAGCAAGAGGATGGAGGAGATAGATGGCACACCCTGGCTTGGATCAGGTCAGAAAACCAATTGCATATACCATGACGACCTGGGATAAGTCACCGGACGGCTCCATGCTGCAGTTTCCTCTAGGGCTGAGCAGGGCTAAAAATATTTCCCTATATGGCATAATTCTTCCTCGATATAAACTGCTTTGAGATACTCAGGTGAAAGGTGCTAGAGGAATGCAAAGATTTATTTTTCATAAACCTTCTCACATGTCTTTTCACTGCCAAGTCAAGGCCCAAAGCCAGGAATTTTAGAGATGCATATAACTCTCTTGCTATATATATATGTGAATATAAAAATATATTTATGGTAGAGGCCAAGGTATATTTTTTAGAAATGAAGCCTTAAGTTAGATTTCCTAAATCTATATATAGAAACTTAATTGAATGTCCAGATTTAAAATGAGGACACTTACTTCTTTAAAACTGGGTTCAGGAGTCTAGCTATAAGTTCTTGCTTGAAAATGTTTAGCCATAAACTAGCTGGAAATTTCATATCTTAAAAGAAGTCTGTGATGTCTGGGGTTTTTTTCCTTTTTTTTTTTTTCTTCTAGGATTTAGGTGAAGGTTTGGGCCAGTTATTTTATCCCAATTATTCACCATTCTGCAACTATTAATTAAAACAAACAGCTCTCTGAAGCTATTTCTCACAACGGGGAAGATTTATATCTTGAAACTGAAGGCTGTTTTCTCACTGTGTCTATTTTCTACACTGCGTAAACATCCAAGTTTGTTATCTCAGCAATCACTAGTGCCAGCTCTCAGAGCTCATTGCTGTGCTTGTGGTACTTATTGTTTTTTAAGCCCCAGCTCCTGGAGTTATTAGACGAGAACCTCAGCTTTCAGTTAAAAAATGATGTAACTTTGCGCTGGACCACAGGGCTGGTGAGAGAAATGGGAAAACATGAGCAGAATGTAGAGTTGAGAGCCCAAACATCAGAAAGGTGGGCAGAAAAGAAAACCCCACATGTATTATTATTTTTGAAGCTGAAGGACTCTTAAGCTAACCTCCCCCATATAATTTGGAAGCGGGGGGGCTGACTCATGGCTTCTGACTGCCAAAGCATGGCCATGGTGGGGTTACTCATCGTGTTATAGCTGAGCAGTGGTTTCTCACCAAGGGTCTGCTCACCCCTCTGCTGAGCTGCACGTGTTTGGTATTGCTGGGTGTTGGGCTCCTGCCACTTTTTTTTTCTTCTCTTTTTCCCTCCTTTTTTCCTTTTAAAACAACCTTATCAGGGCAGTCATTTATGAAGATATCCTGCACAAGAAATTACATGGACTTGGCAAATAGAGACAATAGGTCAATTCCTGGGCCTTTAAGATTTGACAGGATCCCTTTAGCTTTCAAAAAAAGAAGAAAAGCAGAACTATTAAAAAGTTTCAGCTTCCAAATAGTCAGTATGTCTATAACAATGTAAAGCAAATGTAAACATTATATGATAAAATGCATTTTTTAAAAAGCCCTCTCTTCTCACCAGTTAGATTGGCTTTATATACAATGGGAAGATTCATTCCTAAGGGTAGCTCCAGCACATGAAACAAACCCCTATATATCACAGTCTAAAATATCAGTTTTACATGAAACAGCAACTGAGGCACTGCCTTTACCTCGGGAAAAGCTCATTCAGCCTCCTGATTTACGAAGGCTGTACTTCTCTCTCCTCCGCTCCCTGCCTCGCTGTGCCCACAAACCCTCTGGGGAGAGGAGAAAAATACGTCTGCAGCAAAGGAACCTAGCTATTACCAGTGTAACTAAAGGACATTAATAATGGAAAACCAATGCAAAGAGCACAACAAAAACACAAGCAGGAGGAAAAAAATGAGAATGTTTGTGTGCGGAAAAATAGTTATACAAGGTTGCGGTTTAAGGCATGTGGAGGTCCAGCGGGCATTGTTCATCAGGCTATGGATGGGAGCTTGGTATGCAAGTCGGGGTTTGTAACCAGCTCTGGCTGGACTCTGTGCCCTCCCATGCCTGCAGGCATGGGAGTGAGCATGGAGAGCAGCCCGCCTCTGCTTTCTGACCATTACAGCCAGGAGGAAAGGGCCTGTTGATGCCCAGGGTAATCCCATGAGTGCTTTCTACCCAGTTTCTTCTCCACGTGGTGGGATCTGGGCTGGATATACTGGTGTTGGTTCTGAATAAAGCACCTGTTTACTGGGGGTTGGATGCTTGGGAGGAAGGAAAGGATGGGAAGATGATACCAAAGCTTTACACAAAACCTCATGACCATAGTTGACAGTGAATTTTGCTGCTCAAAGATAGCAGAGGAAAGAACAAACCATCCTTGTCTTCCCCTCTTCCCTTGATTGGGTCCCTGCTTCAGACAGTGAATTTGCCAGTTGCATGCAACAGGCCTGCAAACCAGCATAATATTCAGCTTATTGCTGCTAGAAGTTCTCCTTCCCTTGCCACTGTGAATGCTATCAATAGCACATGGCAATAAACTTCATACACCGAAAGCAAGGTGGATTCCAGAAGAGGCAGTCGAGAGGTCTTTTCAGCTGGCTGAATGTATGGACTATATCCACGTTGCAATTTATTGGTCAACATTTATTCATTTACATGGGGATAATTCACATCTATCTTTAGGGCACAGTTAAACCTGAGTTCTAGTTCAAGGTGTAGTTTAAGGTATTAGGACAGTTATAGACCAGCAATGGATGAAGACAGCTACAGCTTAAAGGAGAGATAAGCCTCCTCTTGCATGAGTGAATAAATTCCAGAATACCCTGAAATCCCAGTGTTTACCAGGGAACCTTGCATTAGGAATGTTTGTGGATCTCTACTGGAAGTATGGTGTGGATGATTGGGTAGAGAGGTGGATTATGAACTGGCTGAAGGAAAGAAGCCAGAGAATTGTGGTCATTGGGATGGAGTCTAGTTGGAGGCCTGTATCTAGTGGAGTCCCTCAAGGATTGATACTGGGACCAGTATTATTCAATATATTCATCAATGACTTGGATGAGGGAATAGAGTGCACTGTCAGCAAATTTGCTGATGGCACAAAACTGTGAGGAGTGGCTGACACACCCGGAGGCTGTGCTGCCATTCAGCGGGACCTGGACAGGCTGGAGAGTTGGGCAGGGAGAAATTTAATGAAATATAACAAGGGCAAGTGTAGAGTCTGGCATCTGGGGAAGAACGACTCCAGGGACCACTATAAGTTGGGAAATGACCTGCTGGAGAGCAGCGTAGGGGAAAGGGACCTGGGGGACCTGGTGGACAGCAGGATGGCCATAAAGCAGCACTGTGCCCTTGTGATCAAGAAGGCCAATGGCATCCTGGGGTGTATTAGAAGGGGTGTGGTTAGTAGGTCGAGAGAGGTTCTCCTCCCCCTCTACTCTGCCCTAGTGAGACCCCATCTGTAGTATTGTGTCCAGTTCTGGGCCCCTCATTTCAGGAAGGACAGGGAACTGCTGGAGAGAGTCCAGGGCAGAGACACAAAGATGATTAAGGGAGTAGAGCATCTCCCATATGAGGAAAGGCTGAGGGAGCTGGGTCTCTTTAGCTTGGAGGAGACTGAGGAGCGACCTTATTAATGTTTATAAATCTGTAAAGTAAGTGTCAGGAGGATGGAGCCAGGCTCTTCTCAGTGACATCCACTGATAAGACAAGGGGCATGGGTGCAAGCTGGAACATAGGAGGTTCCACTTAAATATGAGGAAAAACTTCTTCCCAGTGAGGGTAACAAAACACTGGGAGGGGCTGCCCAGGGAGGTTGTGGAGTCTCCTTCTCTGGAGACATTCCAAACCCACTCGCACACGTTCCTGTGTGACCTGATCTAGGTGTTCCTGCTCCGGCAGGGGGATTGGACTAGATGAGCTTTCAAGGTCCCTTCCAATCCCTGATATCCTGTGATACTGTGATTCTGTGAATTTTCAATTGGGGTTTCCTACAAAGCATTTAAGAAAGGATCCTTAGATTTATCCCTAGTACACACAGGAGTGCTAGGTTGCATGAGAAGAGAGTGAGTTCATAAAATAAATGTTTTTGTGAACAGTCCCTGTGAAATTGTTCTCCATAAGAAACGGTCCTGAGTCAGACACTTGTATAGATAATTGTTATCTTCCCTAACACTGCATCTGTTTGACCAGTTCTGTAAATATGGAGATGAATCCAGTTTTCAGGTTGTTAACTTTTCACAAGCAGTCAGTTCTCACTGAAAATGCTCTCAAACTCTCCTCTCATAAAATGAACATAACAAATGAAGCATCTCTACTCTGACAGAGGAGAGTGGAGCACACTGCCTTATAAAAGTGTAATTTTAAAGTCCAAATAGAATTGAGACATGCTCCTATGTGACCTGATCTAGGTGTTCCTGCTCCAGCAGGGGGACTGGACTAGACAATCTTTTAAGGTCCCTTCCAATCCCTGATATCCTGTGATTCTGTGATCACATACCCAGTGCTCATGCCCAGAGAGATGTATGAAGGTAAAGAGCTTGAACAACTGGATACTTGCTGGAAGGAAGGACATGTAAAACAGCTTCCTGATTTATTATTCTTCTGCAGATAGATCCAAGGAAAAAGGCAAGTATCTCACAATATCTTGGAAGTACAATGCTCAAGCCTGTGGGATGTGCCCTCAAAGAAAAGTCCATCACCTAATGCAGCCCTGTTGTTGGCACAACTGTGCAATTAAACTTAAGCACCACTTGAGACTTTGGAGACTTAAACTCCTTAAACTTAAGAATGTCATGCCCAGACAAATTCTGCTGTAAAGACAAAGTCAAAGTGATTTAGGCAGATTTGTAGATTAAAATGGAAATGTCCTCACTGTACTGATTACTTATGCCATTATATTTTGTCCTTCACTTTTGAAGAGAACTGTTGTGTGAGCAAACAGAGCTTCAGTTTTCTTGTTGAAACTCCTGACGCCAGTGATCCTCCACTTACATGCAAAGCAAAGCTATGTGTAAGTCATAGGGTCAATTTGTTTACCTTGCCTGTGGCAAGAGTTGGGTTCATCAGGTTAATTTCAGTAGTTGCTAAAAGGTCTTGAATTTTTTTCTGCTGTCATATGGCTTTTGCCTTTTTTTTTCAAAGCAGGGGGTAACCATGGACTGTTCAAAACATAATGAAGTAAACAACATTTTTCTGCATCAAGCTCATCCTGCAAATTAATTAATTTGCATTTCTAGCCCTTTCAAGTGAAGGGAAGTCATACAGATGTGCACAGTCATTTAAGGATTTTGAGGGTTATGGTTCACATAATCCAAAATTGATTCCAGGACTACTAATTCACAGGAAAGGGAAAAATTAAGGTGGACATGTTGGTGTGTTGAGAAAAGTGGGGAATTTTTAATTAAAAAAAAATAATTTTACAGCTGCTATTATTTATTTAAGTTCAAAACCTCCGGGCACATCCACAGTCCACACTGATCTGTTGTGAATTGCTTCTTTGTTGCTGGGTCTAGCAAAGTTGATTTCATATTGCTGATTCATCTAATGGGTTTGGACTCGTCTTGTTATCCTTTCAGATAATGGACCATTGAGCTTGCAAACAAGTTTGCTGTCTGCTACTATCAGCTGATTTACTTCAGATTTCTAAGACTGAGTAGTTTTGGGGGTTTGCACATATAGGAAAAGTGAGAACTTCATGAAAATCAAAGTAGCAAAACACTCTTTTGGTCAACAACCAGCATGTCTTACATGTTGCTAATGAGAACCAGTTCCTGTATACAGGAATGAGTTAATCCTGAGATAACTCTCAATAATTTGCCATTAACCATGGCTATTGATTCTGCTGCCTGGCCTTAGGTGATATTGCTGTGTAAAAAAACCACAGTGGCAATAGGAACAACATACAGTGTTTTCTGGCAGACTCTTCAAGTGCCTTCAATGCAGGAAGCAATACATTATAAACAAGTTTTATTTTAATCCCTGCAGGACATATTGTGAGAGTCCAAGAACAGGACCTATTTTTCTCAAAGCCTTCCAGAGAAAAAAGTTCTTGAGATCCCAATACAATATCAAAGAGATCAGCCAGTAAAGAAAAACTATCTGTTCCTGGCAAGACATCAAAACATTTCCCACAAGTTTATACTTGTCCAACCAATCATCAAAGAAAAGAGTTTTGGTTGAGTTGGGGACTTTTTAGTGCCAAGAGGTGTTATTGATTCTGAGGCGCCGAGTATTTTCAAGTATGCCAGCCAAAGGACTGCTGAGGGAACATAAATGGTCCTTAGTATGTGAAATGTGTTATCTCTGGGCTATTTTATGCATAGACCAGTCTTTCTCTGGGCAAAATGTTTAGTGGTGTTCCCAATGCAGGCAGCTATTGTCCACACAGAAGCTTTGATTTGCACATCCCACCATGCACACAAAAAAGTCAGCAAAAATAAATTTCCTGTGGAAAAAAATACTATCACATTCTTAAAAGTACATGAGTCTATTAACTTCTACTGTGCTCACCATGAACACATCACAATGGTTTATCTTCACACTTTTTGGGTGAAACAATGAGAAATTCAGTGGTGGAGATAATTTGTAGCTTAGCTATAAATGGCTCCAGCAGCCAGTCTTACATTCTCTTAATAATACCATAATGTAGAAGAGCTGAAGCCATGGGACCTACACAAATGCAGAAAAAAAAGCCCCTGTTCTATATATCTGTATGACCAAAGCTTCCACATGAACTGTGCCTCTGTGTGAATCTACATTTGT
>VZTM01011307.1:0-52500 GCA_013400555.1 Jacana jacana | reverse complement strand
TACTTATGTGCTTTATAGGGGCACTTCACATAGTGGAAGTGCTGGGCAAATATTAACTTTGACTCATCTGAACCTTTGATTTAAAACAAAGAAACCTGGGAGGTGTAGGGAAGCAAACACTGGGAGAAGCAGCTCAGCTGTAGCTATTTACCCCATCAGGGAGCTCGACTGCAGAAAGAGATACTGTCGACTGTGGAGGTGAATTTGCCTCTGCTAATGACAGTACAAAGCTGTATGTGCTATGCTGCCATGTGATTTTTGCCCCAGAGCAATCCCCTGCTTTATATTTGCACGTAGAGACCCTAAGAGCAGAGCCCGAATAACTGCAAGCAGTTTCTGCCCATTTTGGTCTGCAGCATCTAAAGTTTTCTGAATGCACCTTTCCTTTTCCAAAGCGTGAGGCAGGGGAGCAGTGTGGGTCTTGCATCTACCTCAGGGCAGCGTCCCTGTGAAACTTGGCAGGTTTGGTTAAAAGCAAGCCACTAGCAAAATGGCGAGCAGCCGTGCCCTGCCTTGGGAGGCAGAGGCACAGATGTGGTATCACTTGGGAATACACTGTCCCGTTCCCTGAAAAAGGAGTGTTTCTGGGGCTGGGGTTATCTGTTTTGCTGTTGTACGGCAGTGGGGAGCTTTCCCCCGGGTTGTGGAGAGCAGCTACTCAAGCGGCTTTGAGTGGTACCGTGCATGCACAGCCCAGGGGACCTGCCAACTCCACCATCCAGCAGAGCCGGGGGCAGAGCAGGCAGGGTTAATCCTGGCCACAGCACACACTTCCCCTTTCCCCTCCCCCAGCAAGAAATAAGAAAAAAGCCTATTTCCTGCAAGGGGATGATTTTTCAGTGCTCTGAGCAATTCTCGCTGTGGCCGGGGGACTTTCTAGGTATCTGGTCTGAGAGACTTCGAAAGCATGTGGGGTTTTTTTCCACCTAAAAGTACTCTCAGTATCTCGTGGGTTCACAGGCAGTTTAAATTACTCCCGTGAGGAACATGCAGATTCATCAGGCTTCTGTACTATCCGATTAGAATAACAGCACTGAGGGTTAGGCTCCTGAAAGGCATCTGACAGAACGTCCAGGCAGTTATCAGGAGTATATACATCACCACATATATGCACCTGGGTGAACTGAGAAAATGCCTGGTTGCTGGGTGAGTCCAGTGGAGCTTTTATCTCTTGGAACAGATGCCTGCTGAAACTCACAGGTATTTTATTCCTCTGCTGATTTCCAGTAAAAAGAGCAGCAGCGTCTAATAGTTGGGGAGGAAAGATGAGGAGGGAGAGGACAGCCAAAGCAGAAGAGCAAAGAGAGGAGAAAAGAATGATGGGTGTTATTTGTTAGTGGAGGGATTTGGTATGGTTTCACTGGGACTGGAAATTCTCTGCTCCCACCTTCAGGGAGGGGATGGCAAATACTGAGCAAGCAGAGCTCAGCCCTGGGTGAGCAGGGTGGGGGGTGTTATGTCACTGCCTGGCAGCCCCACTGGCCCGATAAGGTGTAGGCAGCCTGGGTTTGGAGGGCCAGTCCTTGTCAGCAGGAGGTAGGGAATAGGAACATGTGTCCGGGAGAACCGTGGGACCCTCAAAGCTCAGAGATATGGACCCATCTCTGACACAGGAACCATTCAATACTAACCACAAACAAAGGCAAAGGTAACTTGCTGCCCTGGGTGCAGAAATACAGCTTTATTTAACAAGAGGCACAGACATCCAGAGGACTGAGAGGCTTGCCAAACTGAGTCTTTTTCTTTCTTAGTAATACCTGGTAATTTTTTTTGTCCAGATGCTGTCCATCCACAAAGGCTGGCCCCCTTCTCTGCTCTCAAGTTTCCCCCCAGGATTCAAATCTTAACACCTCTAAATTGAACTTGGCTTCTTTCCTAGAAGGAGCGGGGCTATGGGAAAGGGGTTGCACAGTGGCAATGCCTTGGTTCACCACGGAGAACAAACCTGCAAACCTTTTCAAGCCCAAACTCCAGGGTGATGGGCATTTGCATTATTCAGGAGGGGGATTGTATGAAGATGGTGCTTGCCATTACCCATTGCAGGGGAGACAATGAAAACTCTGTATTTGCAGTGAATAAACAGTTTACCGTGACTGAAACTGCACTAGTCAGTTTGCAGCCCAAAGGTTAAGAGTTTTAGTTTTATTTTTTTGCCTGCTTTTCAGGAGCATAACTAAAAAGCCCCACGTGGTTTTGGAGTGCTTGAGCTGTAGAGCTTTTAAACTTTTCTCTGCAATCATATGGACAAGAAAAGTCCTTCTAACTTTTGAAAGAAACCTGAGCTTCTTGCACAACTGCTTCCCCCTAGGAGTTTGTGCCCTAGCCCCCAACCCCAGTTCCAGCCCCAGTCCACCTAGTACCATGAGACTTGCAATTAAGTCTGTTGGCAAGATAATTGTGATGGTTGGCAACCCAGTGTCACTGGAGGAACTTCAGCTCCTGCAGCTGAAGGATTTGGGCTCCCTCTCTGTTTCACATCTGCACTGATGCAGAGGGCATGGTGTTCCTTCTTTGTATAACAATGTCTTACTTGTAGAATAATCTCTGCTGTGGAATGGGAATGTCTTCTCTGGCCCAGGCCATGAGCTGTTAAAAATCTGGCAGATCCCATGCTAGAGGTGGCTGTATTTCAGTGATGGGAAAAGTGATTTTCATATTGTTCTGGCATGGTTCTTGTAAACTGAACTTCTATAACACTTCTCATTGAGATCCATGGGAGTTTTGCCTTCTCTAGGCCTGTGGTGCAGGGCCATCAGTTTGTAAAACACTAAAAGAATGACTGAAAGGAATGCTGTAATGAGGCTTGTTTGTCAGAGATTGTTTTTTTTTCTGTCCTTATCTTTGGTTTCCCTTGAGATGATCAGAGCTGACTTTTGCATCTCACATTTGAATCTTTTTCAGTATGAGCTGTGCTCAATGGGACACACCTCACTTGTTACGGCTATGCCACCAATGTGCATTTTTGATACACTTGCACATGCAAATAGTTATTTCATGATGATTTTTGTCTGTAATTGATAATGACTTGGACTGCTAATTAGATGTGCCGCTGGGTGCAATTTAAAATCAGATCCTGTCTAAAGCCGAAGCAAACATTCAGCATGCAAACTTCATGAATCAACTTCAGCAGTTCTTTGCCACCCCCATCCTGCACCTGTGGGCACTTATTTCTGCTTGCCACTCTGTGGGCCCGCGTAGCTGTCTGTGTGGCTACGCAGGAAACTGCTAGAGGAAACTGATTCAGGTGAAAGAGAATTCAGAAAACAAAAATGGTTATTTTTCAGCAGGATCAGTTCCCCGACCTGCTTCGTTGCACAGTGCCATGAACAGCTGTGCTGGACAGTGCAGAAGATGGTGCAAGGGTGGGACAAGATGGCTAAGGCTTCCTCTGCTGCTGCCTAGGAAAACAAAGCCTGAATTGGTTCTTGGATGTTTCCATGATTTATGTCTGATGGTCTGTTTGCAAAGTCTTTTCCAAGGAAAGATCTCAGCATCAATGACCTAACAGAATATCAAAAGCAAGCATTAACATACTTGGACATGTCTGAGGGCTGCAGAACAGCTCGCTCTGGGCCCTCAACAGTCTCTGTCAGAACAAGGGAGATGAAGACCCTATAGCAGTTTCCTCTGTCTCTTGCTTGTACAAATTAGACCATCAGTGCCATTAAGACCAGGTTGTTCTGTAGTGGTGGAACACAGCAATTTCCAAGTTGCCGTGTGATATCTACTGCACAATCTTGCAAGATCTCATAGGAAAGCCATCAAGCTTTTGCACTCTCTCTTGTCCCTCTTCTTATACAACTGCAATGAAAAGCTGAGTTTTTGCTGGTATAAAACTACTAAAAGAAAAAAAATAAACCCAAAGGAAATTAAACCACAAACAACTATATTAAAAAAACAAAGGGTCTGGCTGGTGCTCAAGAAAACAAGGAAATTTAAAGATAAAGCAAACTGTCCTTATTTCACCTCATTGCGCCTGGGGATGGCTGGGGTTTCCAAAGAAGGCAAGCCATGGTATGCCCTGCTCTGTTGGGGTGTGGCCAGTAAGGGGTCGAGTCCTCCCAGCACACGAGCTGGACTTTCTCCCCGACTCACTAATGGGAAAGTCATGTAGCAACGTTGAAATCCAGACATTTAAATCTAAAAGCCCTCCTAGCCATGTGTGCGGCTGGGATGGATTAGGACTAAATGAAGCCTGGGCTTGCTGACAGGACGTGGAATAGGGGAAGACTCAAATGGGATGCACTTCCCTTGAACTTGCTAATGGGAGCCCAGTTCCCCAGGACTTCTGCCTGACCAAGCAGAAGTGGTGACTAGCTGACCTACACCAGGGGGTGCTGGTCACAGTGCAGGGAGTGTGGACTGTCAATTGTCTAAAAGCCAATGTCTTAAAATCAGGAGGCTCTAGAGTAGTTGAGACTTCAGCTTTGATACCCCATCAAGTCAGAGGGAGGAAAACAGAAAGTGGCAATGGCCATTCTGTGGCATCACCTCCAAAACTGAAGCAAGGGTTAATGGCAAGACAACCTGCTCAAGCCAACAGGGTCACCTCTGCTCACAGTCCGCCGGAACTGGCTTGCAGTACTCAGAGGGCAGACAGGGCAGTGGGGAGAGAATTAGTAAGGAACAAAATCCCAAATAAACCAATCAACTTTGTATGAACATTTGTTAAGCAAATACTCAACTTGATTAGTGTATTTGCTGGTTTCATTATGACAAACCTTGGCAGCATGGTCTGTGCTTGCAGTCCATGTTAATGGCCCTTTCAACCTTGCAATGTCTTGGGGAGGAGCAAGTTGGCCTTTGTAATTTTTATTCTTTTGTGATACCTGGTTTACTACTGCTAGAGGCCTCTAGAGGAGCTAGCTTTTATTATTTCTATTTATAAGTCATTATTATTTAGCAAAATCTATTTTATTTATTCTTTGAATATCAAAGGATTACCTCTATGCTCCTTCTGAGCCTATGTGACCCTGGTGAATGCATGCACTTTCCTTCACAGTGAAATTAAAAGGTATAGGAGGTGGTCTTAATGTGAAGATGTGCCAAACGTCTGGGAAAGACTATACAATACCCCTATCCACGACATCTGCATCCCTGAGAATGCTTTTGCAGGTGCATGTCCTGTTACAGAGTAAAATGCACACATCTGATTTAGATGTTCATTTTGCTCACTGAAATACCATTAAACAAATGAGCTACATGCTTTTCTTCTCTTCTTTTCTCACTGTCCCATAAATCTAGGCTTTGCTAATTCCCCCGTACTCGCTTGGACCCCATAAATATTTTCTACTATGAAGTGAAATGCAAGCAATAAAGCCACTGAATAACCAATCCTTTCAAACCCACTATGTCTTAAAGACCAAAATTGTTTCCAAGTGATCAGAACATTTTGCTGACTTTTCTCTTTGGAACAGTGCACCCTTTTCTACTCCAGGAATCAGAGATGGAATCAGGTCTAAGAGCTGACTTCATTTATAACCACATTTATTAAAGACAATTGGGTGCAAAGGCTACCATCTCCTTGCAGCTCCATTGGCAGAGCCAGATGCCCTGAAATCCCAAGCTTTTGGCAGCTTGCAGGGGAGCTGGGAACCTAGAGGCCAGCTCCAAGGGAGCATTCATTGCATTGTAAAACCAAGCTCCCTTCTAGGTTGCCAGCCAAGAACTACTGGGGAACCTTGACTCCCAAGTGGGGTGGGAACATGGGGAGCTGAATTGGGCCTCCCACGTCCCAGCTGACAGCCTTAATTTCAGACCTGTTGATTATTCTGGGGTCTGGCTTTCTTTTTTGACATGCAACATTTCAAAAGGTCTCAGTTTCAACTCAACATGAATGAGGGAAATTTGTGGAAGCTTGAAAAAACTTGGCAGGATGGAAAAGCTCTTTCTCACACATCTAAAGTCTTCTGTTTTCTCCTGGATGAGAGTAGTGGTTTTCAAGCTTATCTAAATTTTTCCCAGTGGAAGTGGAGACTCCTGCATGGTGAAGTCATGAGAATAGATTGCTTTTCTCAGTTATCTTTTGTTGAGCCTTCAGAAGTTGTACACAGACCTCCCTGCATTGGATACTGTTGAACAAGAGGGACAATGCTAATATCCAGTATGGGGATTCCTATGTTTAATTCCTCCCAGAGGGACTATTTTACTGTTCTCTTCAAATGTCTAGATAAAGTTATTGACAGATATTGAAAACTACAACTTTTCTTATTTTGCTCTTAATGAATAAACATACCTACTATACCAGAAGAATCTGTAGCACCATTTTAGAGCCCCATTATTTGAGATGCTGATGTCCAGACACCTACTGGTTCTTACCAGCTGCTAAATAAAAACACCTTTTCTATCTATTCTTAATCACATGATTCACCAAAAGAATGTAGTGCTGCCCAAGCCATTTGGCAATTTGGTCCTACTGCATATTTTTCATTGGTCAGGTCACAATGCAGGAAACTATTGGAGAGCTGGTTTGAACTGGATACGCACACAGATAACACTGCTAAAAATGAATTCTTCTTGAAAGTACTTGTGTCCAGTGCCACTCTTTGATAGATAGTTTACAGGGTTAACTTTGTCAAAGGAAGCCTCCTTCCGAGCCCGGTCTGTGTATGGAAGCTGTCATGTAGTCCTCACTCAAGATGACTCAGTAGGGAGGCAAGCACAACTGTGTATATCACATTAGTACAAACTTACTACTACTACTTGCTAGCTAACCAGCCTGCCAGCACACATCACAAGTGCATTTTCAAAAACGAGAAGAACGGACAAGATGGGATCTTCGCATCTGTTTTACCCTGACATGAATACAACTGTCAGAGGCCCAGCTCCAGTGTGTAAACTCTCTGCTTTGAGCCAGGGCTTCAATTCACTTCATTTGTGGCTCTGACTCACCATCACACAGTGCCTGACTGCCTCTACAACTGTGTGATGGCTGTCTGGTTGGGATAGGATTAGGCAACCACAGGTGGCACCACCTGCTGCAAAGCCCTCCCGCCTGGGTTTTCTTTGCTAATGACTCCTAGACATTTAAAAGCCTGCTCAGTTGCTGAAGGGGAAGCGCCCAAGGGGACAATGGGCTCCTTGTAGCTGTTCAACAGTATCACTTGACTTTGCCATTGACTGGCATTTGGCACAGCATGTTAGGCTGGATGCAAATGGTACGAGCAGTTGGCTGTGCCTCTCTAAAAAGGTGGCAGGAAGAGTTACAGGTTTATGTTGATCTATAACAAAGAGTATTGCTTTCTCTGTGCCACAAAACCAACCCTTTAGGCAGTGATGTGAACTACTGTGGGTTCTGTCATAACCACTACTGGTCAATGGTGTTTGGCTGCTGCTTTTGTTTACTCCTGTGCTTTCCTTATTGCGCTTTCTGCCCATTTATTGAATGTTGAATTAAGCGTACTTCTTGTAGAAGAGCCTAGAACCTCACTAGAGCAGCTGCACGCTAGGAGCCTTGCTACCTTTGTCTGCAGCCTAAGAATTTAGGCCAGTGGAGCCATATATTGATAAAGCCACTAACAGGTGCCACTGTCCCTGTCATTACTTACCACAAATCCCAGGCCCATTTTGAGCAAGGAAACCTGCTGTGGAGTCCAGTCCTCCCAGGTGACACATCCAAAACCTTCAGCTTTGATGTCATTAGCATCTTATCTCATGGTAAGTGGGAATTAATAATGGCTTTTATCTAAAATCAAAATAAGTCCCATGTGGAGGCTAATCCAAAGTCTTAGAGGTTCATTACAAACTTCACCTCTCTGCACCCTCTCCTCTGCAAACCCTCAAAGTGTTAAAGAGATGGAAACTGCCTAACCAGCTCCCCTGAAGTCTACACCTTACCTGCCTGGCTGCTCTGCAGCAGAATCTTGGTGTTCAGATGATTGCTACATGAACCTTTATTTTTTATTTTGATGCAGTTTCTTTGTATTTTTTTAACAGGGGCCCCGCTGTCTCATGCAAATGAATGTTGTATGCTTGCTTCCTGGTATGACCCAGAGGCATGTGCTGTATAATTTGTCTTTAACACCAAATAAAGAAAGTAACTGCAAAAATCAAAGTGGATGTGCCATCCTCTATCCCATGCAAAAGATGTCACTACCTCAGCTACCTGTCTTCTGAGGTCAGGCCAAACTATGAGCAAAGTCAGAAAGCTGGGTATCTTTAGTCAGATCACAAAGCAAAACACAAAATCTGTTCTAGTATATGAGTGATCTAATTTTTTTGTACCGTGCCATCCCATAGCACCAAGATTAAACCTGTTAAAAACAAGATTAAACTCTTTGCTGGTGGTGGCAAGGGCCCTTTGGTACCCACATGAGGAGGTCCATAGAGTACAAACAACTAGTCCAATCTAGCTCCAGGGAACTGAGAAGCAGGAGTTCCTCAGACTTCACTTGGAATAGGGCTGACTGATAAATGTACCCGTATTCATAACTTCAAGCTTCATTGTCAATTAAAAGAAAGTTCAAGTGATTTTCACTCTACAGCCACAAAATGAGAAGACTTCCCTAGTGTACATGTGCACACACACACTTGTGGGAAACACTGTAAGTACAATTTTTGTACATAGTCCAAGATAAGCAAGGGTTTAAAATTTTTGGAGGGCAACGTGTACTCATTTACATATTCCACAGGGGCCTTCAATTTTGAATATTTAGAAATCATTGTAACGCCAAAGTCCTGGTCAGAATGAACAATCTGGCGTCATTTTTCAGAATCTGTACAGTTTACTTGGGATTGATTTGTTTTCAGGTAAGCCAGTTAAGAACTAATGAATTTCATCAAAACCTCACTTCTTCCTTTTAAATGATCACATGTTGTTTCCAATAATGACCACAACTGCTGTGTTCCCCACAAGTCCATTTCTAAACACAAGGATATTTTCATTTACTAGCACTTGTTTGTATGAGTCTAGAGATAGTTCCATCTTGTGGGGGTATTTTTCAGTTTTCTTCATTCCCTGAGAGCACATCCTGCAGCAAATTCTCAAAAAATAAAAACCTGATGACATTAAAATCCCCAGATTCATTTACCTCTCTAAATGTCATGTGGTAGAAAGACGAGACAGATTTTCTTGCCTCTGGCCTGGTCTTCTCTTTCTGATCTGAAGATGTCGGCAACGCTAAAGTATCTTGGCTTGACATTTGCTTTATCTCTTGTTTGCAAAGATACTGTTTTGAATAGTACTCTCCTTTTTGTGGTATCAAACGGCTGGATATTCAAAGGGAAAATTACTAGTGGAAGAGACATTTTTCTTTTCTGAGAAACAAGAAACAGAACTAAATGTTGACCTACAGTCTACCCAAGCTGTAGAATAACCATCCTTTCTTAGCCATCGTCACAACATTTCCATACATTCACACACTGTATCAAACACTTGTTTGTATCAAACACTTTGTTCACTTCAATGCTGATTCATCAGATTACTCAAAATCACCCAAAGCAAATTAATGAAAATTTTGACAGTATTTGTAGCTCTTGATTCAGCTACTCGGTTTCCTCTGCTGGTATGTACAATTTCTCATACTTGTCTGTACTTTGTTTTTTTAAGAGTGACATTAAATTAAAGTTGACGACTGATGTCATTGAAGGAGGCAAGAGGAAGAAGAAAAGGTTTCTGCTATGACATGGCAGATCTAATTGCACAGAAAAAATGCATGACTTTTGAGTGCTCATATCGCCAATGCTACATTGTCATATTGATGTTCTTTCTTACATACATAGAGATAAAAATGAAAGCTTCTTTACACCCCTAGACATCCCTCTGCTATCTTCTAGTTCAAACCACAAGAAGTAAATGAGTTATGCAGCTTAATATAGCTGTGTTGCTAACCTGATATCAATCAGATTAAAAGTCAGGCACTATTATTTTTGTTTGTTTGTTCTTTTTTTATTTTAGAACCCAGAACTCTCCTGAAATCAGGTGGCAATCTCTTTTTTTTTTTTTCTGAAGGACCTCATTAGGGCCATCTCTTTAATCAGAAATGACTGCACATGAGTTCCTGATTGTGCAAGTGCCCAGTCGTTAAGGCACCCACTGAGAAGAGATCAGTTGTTTTCTTTGCCCAGGGAATGGAAACTTGCATCTCTGGTGATGACTGCTCTCACAGCTGGGAAAGAAATTTTGCCCCCACTGACTCCAGCTAAATGCATCTTTCATTGCTAGAAGTCATGTGGCATAGGCTGAGCAGAAACGCTGGGAATGACCTTACACTCTCAGGATAGTGCAGTGAGTGTGACAGTTGGAGGGGAGAAATATATGCCTGACCTCCCACAGATACCCTGTACCCAAAGGAATATAGTCATTGTTAAAGAAGGATGCATGCCACCACTGTCACTCTCCGGGCTCTGAAGGAAAGCCACAGTGACCACAGTATTTCATACAGAGCATCATTCAATGGGTAATGGAGCTCAGAGATTGCTGAATGAATCAAGTCATTTGTGTGAAATATGTCAAAAAATGCCACAACTGTGGTCATGATAGGGCTTAACTGAGGCAGGCACTGAGCAGCACAGTACTGTCGAGACAGAGGTACTGCTGGGTACAACCCAAAGAACATTTGTACACTTCTGTGTACAAAGCTGTGGGTGCTGGATCTAAATTTTGCTTGGGAGGCAGTAAAGTCTTATTTTGGGTGCCTAAAGCCTTTTATAGTTCCAGATATGCCAACGAAATTCCCATTTAAATCCACAGAAATACATTTGTCAATTACATGGTCAGGCTGCTATTGCTGCACTGACCAGGGCTAGTACTGCCAGAGTGCTCTGTGTCAACGAAGGAATCTGAGAGAGAAATAGACCACTGGAACAACACCTTACCTTCTCCGTGACAGGTCCAACAGATAGACAGGACACATGGTATGGAGGATTCCCTAGCCTCTTTCCACCTAGCTGAACATGGTGCCTGGAATTAGGCTCTGCAAGTGGAACTGAATAATGCTGAGGATGATGGTTTGTCTAGCTTGGAGGTGTCATTGAGGTTAGGTTGGCCAATGCTGTGTGTCAAAAGCGCTTCATAAAGAAAAAAAGACCAGTCATTGTCATAGAAGACCCTCTTCTGATGGGAACAAAAGGCCCAATATGTAGACCAGACCTACTTAGAGAAATCTGCAGGCTTTCTGGGGCCCAGGTTAAAGATGTATAGAGAAAACTTCCTAACCTGGTGTGGCCCTCAGATTATTATGCATTATTCATTTTTCAGGTAGGTAGTGATGAAGTTGCTGCAAGAAGTTCAGGGTCTTAGGATGAGTAGTTAAGAGATTATAAGCACTAGTACTATTCTCCTGTATCATTCCAGGGAATCATGAGGGAAGAAAGAGGAAGATGCAGTAGATCAATACCTGGCTTTGATCCTAGTGTTGCTGGTGGTATTCTGGGGATTTTGATCATGGTTTAGTCTACATGACACCAGACTTGCTTATGACAGAGTACACCTGTCTCAAAAGGGAAAAGAGACCTTTGCACAGAAGTTAGTAGGCCTCATCAAAAGAGCTTTAAACTATATTTGCAGGTGGAAAGGGATAAAAGCAGGCTCACTAGAGTGAAGCCTGGGTGTGGCACACTGATGTTTGAGGGACTCACTTAGCGGACAAAGGAAAGGCTGTGTAAGTTCTTTACCTGGAATTTAGTAAAGCCTTTGTCACTGTTTCTCACAGCATTGTCCTGGGCAAACAAGCTGCTCATGGTTTGGACAGGCATACTCTTCACTGAGTCAAATACTATCTGGGACAAGGCCAGAGAGTTCTGGTGAGTGGAGTTAAATCCAGTTGGCAGCTAGTCACGAGTGGCTCAGTACTGGGGCCAGTTCTGGTTAATATCTTTATCAGTGATCTGGATGAGGGGATTGACTATACCCTCAGTAAGTTTGCAGATGATACCAAGGTGGTTGATCTGCCTGAGGGTAGGGAGGCTCTACAAAGGGGTCTGGACAGGCTGGATCAATGGGCTGAGGCCAATTGTATGAGGTTCATCAAGGCTAAGTGCTGGGTCCTGCACTGGGGTGACACCAATCTAATGCAGCTCTAGAGGCTTGGGGAAGAGTAGCTAGAGAGCTGCCTGGCAGAAAAGGATCTGGGGGTGTTATTTGGCTGAATGTGAGCCACCAGTGTTCCCAGATGGCCAAGAAGACCATCAGCATCCTGGCTTATATCAGAAATAGTGTGGCCAGCAGGACTAAGGAAGTGATCAACCCCCTGTACTCAGCACTGGTAAGGCCACATTTTGAATATTATGTTCAATTTTGGGCCCCTCACTAAAATAAAAACATTGAGGTGATAGAGTACATCCAAAGAAGAGCAACAAAGCTGGTGAAGAGTCTAGAGAACAAGCCCTTTGAGGATCAGTTGAAGGAACCAGGGTTGTTTAATATGGAGAAAAGGAGGCTGAGGGGAGACCTTCTTGATCTTTTACAACTACCTGTAAGGAGGTTGTAGTGCAGTGGATGTCAGTTTCTTTTCCCAAGTAGCAAGTCATAAAAGGAGAGGAAATGGCCTCAAGTTGTGCCAGAGGAGGTTTAGATTGGATGTTAGGATTATTTTTTCACTGAAAAGGTTATCAAACATTGGAAGAGACTGCCCAGGGAGGTGGTGGAATTTCCATCCCTGGAGGTATTTAAAAGATGTGTAGATGTGGCACTTGAGATGCAACACTTGCCCAGAGCAGCTGTGGATGCCATCCCTGGAAGTGCTGAAGGCCAGGCCAGATGGGACTTTGAGCAATCTGGTCTAGTGGGAGGTGTCCCTGCCCATGGAAGGGGGGTTAGAACTTGATGATCTTTAAGGTCCCTTCAATCCAAAGCATTCTATGATTCTATGATTGAGAACATGGTTTAGTGGTGGATTTGGCAGTGTCAGGTTTACAGTTGGACTTGATGACATCAAAGGTCTTTTCCAACCTAATTGAATCTATGAATCTATGATTCTATGATTCTCTGAGTACTTAGACAAATGCAGGAGTCCCAAACACACCGTCCACACCACCAGCAGTGCTGGCAGCAGCAGCCCCCTTTGATTTCTAGAATGTTCATTCGCACTCCTACTTTCCATACCCCACTTTCCGGTTAGCCCATACAATCCTCCTTGCACAACTCCCTGCAAACCAGAGCTCTAAATGCACTCTTATTTCTCCAGCCATGAATATCATATAGCCCGCTCCAATCATGTTCTCACACACCTAACTCATATAGCGTATCTCAGACCTCTGCTCCATTGCTGCCTTTCATACAAGGGTTCATAATATCGTTCTTGGAAAGAGCAGCACTAGCATTGGCAGCAGCAAACTAGATAGGTGCTCAGATGCCAGAAAACATTTTGTATTTGTGCATTCCCTTAAAACTTGCAAATCAGTAGAGCTGGAAATTTGCTACCCTTCCCTAACTCAGCCCTAAGAAGTGGTTTAGGTACTCATTAGTGAGCTGGCAATCACAGGATGGGACTCCCAGGGCTAATGATGAAATCACCCCCAGGATCAAATGGTACCAGCTGTCCAACAGTGCCCAGCAACACTCACCCAGGAGTGCAAGCCAGTAAATGAAGAGCACTGTGTTCAACCAGAATTAAAGAGCTGATGTAGACACATTGATATATCCAGCCACTAATACTGGATAAATTCGGTGTAATGCCTTGTAAAAATCTGTTTGTCACTTCCAGATGGTCGTGCTTGTAGCTGGTTACTGAGCTTGGAGGGCTCAGATGTAAGTAATTAACATTTTAGCCCTGTTAACATTCCACTTTCTTTCATTCTGATGAAGCATCACATTGTAAAGCAGAGAACAATGAAAGGCATGTCCATTTTCAAATTGTTTAAATATATTAATCATACAAGCCTGGATGGGTTTTAATTAATAATTTTTTAACTTGTGTATGGGGGGAGGGATTAGCTGACAGAACTGTGCAATGTCACTGCCAACAGTCCTGACTCTTTTAATAACTGTGTATGAAATTAGAGGAAAAAATATCTTCAGCTTAGTGACCAGACCAAAATGTATTTTTACAGCTGCCAAGGTTCTCATTGAAGATATAAACCAGAATCTAAAGGGATCCTGTGTATGTGTGTGTTGCATTAAGATATCCTACTTACAACAGAACTAACATTAGTTTTGTCGGAGGCTGAACGGTGGAAGGGTAGGCGAGGGCTCAGCAGTGGTTGCACTCTGGCCAGTGCTGTGTCAAGACATTGAAACTAAATCATTTAGGGAGACAAGTTTCATGCCACAAGCTGCTGTTTTCCTTAGCGTGTGCATAATGGCTATGAAGGCCTTGGATTCTCTCCTGCATTCCTCAGGTGGTGGATGATGCTGGGGCTGGCCTGCAAGGAGGTGCTTCTACTGTGAGCAAGCACAGGGCCATACTGTGGGTTCTCAGTATCTGCCTCCCCCTTCCCACCTTACCCCAGTCAGTGCAGGTCAAGTGAAGAGAGAAGTGAGCTCTACTGCAGCAATCCTCTCTCTATGCTATAAAATCTTTTAAGGAGTCTCTTCTCTCTCCACAACATCCCAAACCAGTTTTTTGGTTGATCGAAAAATCAGTGAGCAGTCAGGAGGTCAAGCATAGGATAAAATTTAGTCTTATCACTTGGCTGGGGAGCTGCTGCAAGTTCAGTTTCAAGGGGTGCAGGGAAACAGCGCAAAATTGAAATAGAAAGAGTTCTGTTCATGCTATTGCTAACTGAAAGCCAAATGTTTAATGCCATACCCAAACACATGATTTGGAAGTGATCTTGGGCTGGTGAGAGCTGCCAGATTGCTAGCACTGGGGTCTGAAGCATCTTGTAACGACTCAGCACCCCCCCTGCACTTGAAGGTGGGGATTCATAGTTAGCTGATGCTGAAATAAAACTGTGGCAAAACAGGAGGAGCCTGTCCTGCCTCAGACCATGACACAGCACACTAAATAATGTCATGTCCTTTGAGGTCAGTATGCTTGCAGGTTGGGAGACTTGGGAACTGAATGGCAGACTCAGTAACACAACAAAAATCCCCATGTCTTGTCCAGTTGAACCTGAGGAGCTGTTTTCTGAGTGGTGTTCCCTCCAATATTTACCAACTGTCTTATTTTTTGTGCAGACTGCTGTCGACTATCCTAGACCTGCAGTCCTCATCACAAAACAGAAATGGCCATCACTCGGACCACACTGATTCTGTTCAAAATTATTTGAGCCAGTATCAGATATGCAGGAGAGTTACCTGCTGAAACCACTGCAGGCATTAACAGTGGAAATACTTTGACGTCTTGAAGCTGTTTGTCTTTTAGTAGCTGGACTTGATGCACTAACCTATTGCTCACAGGTCTCTCATCAGGTGGGAATGATTTTTAGGTGGTAACATTTTGTCCAAATACAAACTTAATTGAAAGATCTGACTTTCTATGGTCTGTCCAAACATCTCCACCTATAGAAAGATTATTATTTTTTTTTTAATTGAAGCATTTTCTTTCTTAGTGGCCATATTTCTGTTTTATTCTGCCATACAAGCTCCAGGAATGATCAAAGTCCTAAATAGAATCCCAGCTGAAAGTGGTTACAAGAAACTGGAGATAATAAAACAAATATTGTGAGACTGCTAATATGAGCAACTCTCATAAAAAATGAGCAATCGGGGAATATCTTTGCAAGTCCTCTTTTAAGTTCATATAGTAACTCTATTACACAAGCTCTGAAGATCTAATGTCATAATTCTCCAAAAGTAATATAATGCTGCTTCCACTTAACTTAAAAGATTTTTAGTAAATTTTGCAAATAAACAAATTGCTTTATGACATATATTAAATGCAAAACTGAACAAGATGAATATACCAGAGCAAAACAAAGTCCACAATAAAAGAACAGTAATGGATTATAAATCATAGTTTATAGATCACAGATTATAAATCACAATTTGTAAGCCACATATTATAAATCATAATTACCCCTCAAAGTCTCCCACCCAGACTTTTGATTTTCTTTTGTGATACTAATGGCCTAATCCATGTTCAAATTACCACCTGGCACTTTTAATAAATTCTTAAGATGAACGTAAACCAATAATATTTAGTTTGTTCTATTAATTATATTAGAAAATGCTACGCAACATGTGAAATGAACCCTTTCAGATGAATGGAAATCAAATGAAATGTTCCTTTGCAGTCTATTTCTCCTACTTTTAACAAAAAAGTTCAAAGAAATATGAAACGGCTCTGGGAGGGCAACTAGTATTGCAACATATTTTCTGGGAGAAAGGAATAATGTGGGTTTTTTTCTGCCGATTGAATCTGAAGCACATTTGAAAAATGGTCAGGAGCCATATGTCTGAAATCTTCAAGGAATATTGAGGCTAACAGGCTGAATGTCTGCCTCTGAGATGCTCTAGAGGATGCAGATTGGCTAAATGATGTCCAGCCTTTGAAAACCTGGATATACTCCAACTTGGTGCTTGGAGAAAAGGGCCTTAATGAGTCTTTGGTATCTGCATTTATTGTTCAACAAAACATCTTGAGCTGGGTAAAAGATGGATGTAATTTGTGAGGATCTAAACCTAAGGCAGCAGCTCTTGCCCTTATATGTGCTGCTTCAAAGGCTTCCTGTGAAGCCTTGAAGATCAAGGAAAAAGGAAAGATCAAGGAGAAGGGAATGAACTATCTCAGCCTGACCTGCCCTTTGGCCAGGCTGTATGGGGAGGTGGCATGTGGATTTTTTTAAGCAATTCTGCTATCAAACCCAGGAAGGGGGCATGAGGTCCATGGAGCCACAAGTTTGGATGGTAACACTTCTGCCTCTGTCAGCCTCATCAGCTGTATCATCGTGAGGACCATAGGATTTGAGAGGTCACGTGCTGCTCCTGCTGGGAGGTTGCACTCTTCTACCCACTAAAAAGGGAAAGGGGGAAAGGTACTTGAAAGTTTACCTGTTTTTTATTGTCTTGACTGGAAGGGAATGCCCAACTACTAAATGAAAATATGGAGCAGGACTCAGGACTGGGAAATAACTTGGAAGGATTCAGTTTAGGAGAACTTTTTGGAAGCCCTCAGCTTTATTAATTTGCAAACTATGAAAGCAAATAGCAAAAAAAGAAAAAAATGTTGAAAAATGTTGTCCATGGCCTACTTGACTATGCAGTCTGCACAGGGTCTTTTTCATCCCAACAGCAGAGCCTCACCACTGCTGGCAATCTCAGCTGCATTCCTGCTGCCAGGGGGACAACAGGGGAAAAGATGTAAATCTATTGAATGGCACAGGCAATTCTTAGTAGAATTCCCTGTAAGATGATTGGCTGGAACACATTAAAGCAGACTCAGCAAATACCTAAAATTCCCATCAAGCTGGATTTGATGAGCACCTTGAGAGGTGGCAGACTCAGTAGGTTTATGCAGTCCTAAGAGATTTTTAGAAAGTATGGTTAAGCCTCTGTGATGACATAACATGGAAACAAAAGAGACAGCTCTGCTCGTATCTCAGGATAGTCTTGCCTTTAAGCGTATATGGCTTCTGACTACCTTAAATGTCTTTCAAGTGTGCTGTTCTTTTTTTCCTATTTTCCTCACAATTGCTCCTGAAGTGAAAATTACTTCACATGAAGTGGGAAAACTGATTAGCAAGTTCTACCAAGTGTGCAATATCCAGCCTCCTGAATTTGGACCAAGCCAAGAAATGCAAAGGAAATCTTTCCTGTGTATGAAAATGGTTATTGTCACAACTTCAAAGCTACTCAGCCGGTTTTCTGCATATTTATCTGCTTTTTCATTAGTATATTCAAGTTATATTGCCAGTATGTCCAATCATTACAATAAACATGCAGTGTTTTTGTTGGCATCTAAGGCATCTTTGCTTGTTTGCTTTTTGAAGCATAAGTAAGCCATGCACATGAACAAATGGACATTTTTGATCCAATAAAATTTGCTTGAGACGTTCATGAGCAATTTGTAAAATGCTGTGATGTAGATGATAGAATGGAAATTACATTCAGTTTTCATTGGTGTGATTTGCTGGTGCACAGCTGTAATAGAACTTCTTTAGTCAGCTTTGATGGAAGATGCAAGTCTGTTACTCTGATGAGGTCTATGGGAATAACAAAAAGCTTTTGTCTCAGGTGAGGAAGGGTCTCTAGCGCCCTTTCTAAACAGTACTGGACATCTAAATGGAACACACTTCTAGTATAAAATACTTTATGCAGTCATGGAAAACAATGGAAATGAAAATGCACAGTCAAAAATCCCATCCTGCCCTGTGAAAACTTTTTGAGAAACTCACTGTCTATGGGCAGCACTTGCAGGAATCCTGTCATAAAACAAAAGAAGTCTGGCCTTATGGTAGCCCCAGATGTGCCAGGCACCCTGAAAATAAAATGAGAGAGAAGGAAAGTTCTGTTTCCTTTAAGCAGGAAACAACAGTGAATGATCCAGTACAGAGCCGTGCTCTTTCTGGTACCCAAATCAGTTCACTTAAAGCCAGTGTGGGTCTCTCTGCCCTCTTCTGCAATTGGTAGTCCCTTTGGGTCTTTCTTATATGAAGGAGAAAATCAGCCTGTAGGTTCCCAATCTGGATTTCCTTTCTACTAGGCAAGAGCTGACCAGGTCATTTATTGTGTGTTGCTGTAGGGGTAGTGAGAAGGAGCACCATGACAGAGTGGGGAGCTGCTGGTTAGGTACTATGCAAGCAGAAGAGAAGAGCACTGCAGCCTGCTGCAGGGTCCTGGGGCAGTGCATAGCACTGGTGACTGACACTTTTGTGCCCTTGAGGAAAGCCCGCTAGGTCTTGTTAGCATTTGGCCTTAGGGAGGTTAATTATCCCGGTTTTTGCAAGCTGGGGGAGGCACTGAGCCCACAGAACATTGGGAGGGGAAGCAGGACAACCAGCTCTTTGGAGTGGGAGGGGAAAGAGGCAGCCAGGCCTTGCTGCTTGTATTTGTACTTCTGTTTTAAGTTCTGTTTAGAAATAAACCACATTATTACACCTCTGCAAACTACTGACTTTTATAAGCCAGCCCTGCGATACAACCTATGATCCCACAGAATCAAGGTCTAGGGGCACATGCAGAAATACAAAGGCAAAAGAAGATAGGCTGTGGTCTCAACAGCTACTTGTGCTGGCAGGAGCAAGTATCTGCATAAAAGCAAAACTAGGAAAACATCCATTTTATATACTTTCCAAATGGCAGCTTGATTCAGTCAAGGCTCGTCTCATGCTCAGCTCCTTTGTTTCACTCCTACTACTGCTTGCTTTTCAAATTGACTATTTGCTGCAGGAATTTAGTTTTAATTTACCGTGCAGCTGGAGCTTATTAAACATGATTTTCTGCAGGAGTATTTTATATCAGTACTCGATAATGGCACACCTGTAAACACCCTCTGTAACAAGCACCTTTAGGCGCCTGTGGAATTCGCCTGCTGTGGTTGGCGTGGCGGGGATGCTGGGTAACAACAGCGTGGCAGCTTAAGCCCAAACTTTCTTCAATGTATTTTTCCCCTGCTTCCTAATCTCTCCTGACATAATGTTGAAAGTTATTACTTAGCTGCATAAAGAAAACCATCTGTCAATTATTTACCTGCTTACATGTGGGACCAGGTACCCAGAAGCCGTTACTGCAAGCCAAGGCAAATGCCCAGCTTCCAAGAAAGCAGAAATCCAATTTCACTCATCTGATTCAACCATCTATCTAGAGTAAGTCAATAAAAATCTGCTCTCTGTCAGAGAACAACTGAGATTCCTCCAAATACCGTTTTTGACATCCAAGTCACGGCTGCGTAGCCCTTAAACTTCTTTTGAGAGCTCTTGGAAAATGAGATTTTTAGCAGCTGTAAGTAAGTATTTATGTGCACATCTTGCTGAATAGATGTATTCGTTCATGCTCATCCATGAAGTGAATCTTCCTCATGTTGTGTAACCAAAATGCTAACATCTGAGCTCCAGTCAGCATCCAGAGTGCTCCTGTCATAAGTTACCAAATTTACTTCTCCAGTTTTCTGGCACCAAGATTAGACTCTTTAGAAGCACTTGGAGTCTGCTGAAGTCTGGTCCCGTTGCAATCACTGTGAGTTTATCACTAATTTCAGTAGAAGTAGACTCTGAATAGATGCCTTTGGTTATGTGTGTCTTCGCTAAAATACCCATTTTTCCCCCCTCTTTTCCATTCTGCAAATAACAGGAAACTGTACCAAAAAGTTTTTTGAGACTGCTTAGAAAGACCATCTGGGAAAAAAGTCACTCTTGAAGAGACTTGTGCTTTCCTCTCTCATGACCTGTAGGTAGATTTTTGCCAATGTTACTTCATACTAGATATTTTATGCTATGGTTGGTAGGCTTACTTGAGGTCTGTGGATTTCTCATTGAGCTCCCTGGAGCTTATAAAGAGAAATCCAAAACTTCTTGGTTTAGGCTTACATGCTTGAATTTGCTGTAGCAATAATCTTCAGTGGATGGTGGCCCCCTGGGTTGAAAGAATTGAAATAAGACTAAAAGACAGTGTCTGAGATTGCCATTACCTAAAATTAAAATGTATCTTTTGATAAACATTTGAAAATCTGGTTCACATTGTCAACTTTTTACTTTGTTGCTGTGAACCCTTTTCCTCTGTTAATTTCTAAGGAGAGGCTAGCAGTCCTGAAATAAAGTTATCTAGGTTTGTCTTTACTGATAGCTTGATCCAAGCTCTGTAAATCTGGTCATTTTGGTGGGGGTGCCTCATTTGAGACTTAATAAAAGAAAAAAAAAAAGTCTGATTCCTGAAGAATTAGTTTTATATTAGCAGCAATATTGCCAGACCTAGGGAGGGTTAAAACACTTGCTAATAGATAATTCCAGGCATATGTTACTCACTTCCCGGCAGAAGGACTGAAAGCTTGAGGAACACATTTTCCCTGTCCCTCCCACCCCCCTCCAACTGGATGGATTAGTAGAACTGCTTCCTTGAATTACTTGCAAATCATAGCAGTTATAACTTGAACTTCCAGAAATAACGTGCTAAAGATTTTGTAGAAGATAAACTCGGATTACATTTGCTGTAAATAGTCAGCATTCATGCAGCAGTGTGTCAGCTACTGGAATAACTGTGTGCTGGCCTTAATTTAGCAGATGATCTTTTCTCTCTGGATGCTCTATCTTTTCAAAAAGAAAAAGGAGTGGAAAACAAACCACACTTCGTTGGTTACAGTAAGATCAGTTAGGTCAGTGCTGAGCATTTTGGGAAATCCCAGACAATGGAAGCTAAAATGCTTATTGTGCTGACTGGATAGGAAAAATGTGGAACCTATAGAAGCCAGAAGCAAAATGGCCAGCTTAAGACAGTATTATCAGCAGCTGCTTTTCAGTCTTAAATAGAAAGTGCTTTTTAAGGGGGTCTGTTGGGAATACTACAACTAAGTGAACCCATAACAACGTGCTGCTGCTGATGACTAAGTAAATGGAGATGGAGGAGGAGAGTTCAATGGCTCCCAAAGGAGTTGCCATATTTCTTTCCAGGATTTCTTGGACAGAAGTATATGTCTGAGCTGCTTGTGATGCCTTCATAATTAATATGGTCCTTGTGAGACCTAGTACGCATGCACTGCTCCAGTGTTTTGGTGTGTGCAATGGGTCCACACACTCAGAACATCTCAGGCTCAGTGGCTGTACCTGTACTAGTAACACAGGGCTAAGCCCTGGCACCTGATCACCCATATTGTTAAATTTCTACCATGGTGCTGGCTCTGATTGGGCAGTGTTGCCCTCCCAGAGGACAAGTAGGTATGGAAACACTTCTCTGTTTTGGAAGATGAAATAGGATGGGTGGGAATTGTGCTGAGCCCTTTGGCATAAATGCAGGAGAACGGGCCCCATGCTGTTTTGTTTTATATTAAAAATATGACCACTGTGTCCAGTGGAAAAGCTGAGCTGGGATGCCTTTTGCTGGTCTACAGGAGGCCTGCCTAAGATGTGCAATGAGGGGCGTCCCAGTCAGTTCTACAAAATCTTAAAATTTTCCATGGAATGAAACTGAAAAGTGGAGGAATTTGCATTTAGGATATTCCAGGATTTCTAACTCCCTTTCAGCCACTTTTTATGAGAATTTTGCTGTCATCCTGTGTTGCTCTCCCATATAAGGTGCTGCACAATCAATGCAGCAATGAAGAAATCACTGCTTTGCTACAGTTTAAGCATAAATTCTTACAACTCACAGTCCAAGGATGCTCAGACCTAACCATAGATGCCAGTGAGATATAGATCCTCCTCTTTTTAGCTCTTAAACCACCTCTCCCATCCAGGATGGGCTTTCTCTAAACCCATTTTGTCATCCATTTATAATTTCTTTTTCAGAATAAGTATTTTTTACCTGCAGTGGGAGCAGTTCGACAGCACAGAAGACTACTGTCAGGGGCACACATGCTGCAAATGCCATTGGAGGCAAGTCAGCCCTTTAAAAGACATTTTTAAAATATCATCTCCACAGCTTGTGTGGCCATTTGTTAAAAACAAATGGCATTTAGAGAGTCTGGAAACCAGGAGCAGCCATTAGGTGGATCTAAAATATGTGTCATCTGTTTAGTGTTGTATCCCCTTACGCACTGTCTCTTCTCAGAAGGCCTGTCCCTCGAGATTTGTGAGATCAGAGGGAAACAGGAGACCCATCTGCAACCTGCTGATTAGCGAATCATCAACAGATTATCTCGTACAAAGGGAAGAGGGTAATGGGCTGAGGCCAGCTAAGTGCGTATATGGTAGTGAAAGCACCAGTGCTGCAAAGATGGGAAAGACCAGATGATGTGACTTCTGGGGAGGGCACCTTTAAATGGACAGAAAAAAGAAGGGTGGGATTGTTGGGTGAGTCACTGCAGAATACTTGGCATCAATATCAAATCAATGGGTTCAGCCTGGTCTTGTGGTTTCCTTTCTCTCTGGGCACGGATCGCTACAAACCGGAGGAGCTGGTGGGTGTGCAGTATTTGCAACCGCTTTATTTTCTCTGGGCTAAAAATACTCTGCAAACTTTGGTTTTATTTTCCATTCCTAACAGCTGAGCCCTGGTCCGGAGCGAATGAATGTGTTATCCCACTGTGAAAACATCTAGACAGGTGGAAAGGACAAGGGAGGGTAGAAAGGGAGGGTGGAGAGTCTAGTTTTAGACAGAAATTCCGTTTCCCCTTTGAAAACAGACTGACCGTCCTTTAGGTTATTTTAAAGTAAAACCTGAATCCCCATTCTCTTCTATTTGCTTATTTGAAAGAGCTTTGTGTTGGGAAAATAGTCGTGGAGACACTGTCAGAGGAAAGGGAAAATCGTGTGTGCTGCTGTTTCAGTCAGACCCAAGCATTCTACCAATAAACTTCATTTTTCACCTGTAACTTTTGTTCCGCCAGCTGGACTCTCCCATACAACTTTGGTAAAGTGCTTTCTTTTCTCTTCTCAGAAAACTCTTTATGAAAACTACTCTACCTCTGAGACAACTCTGTTGAAACGTCTCAGCGCTGACTGGTGGTGCTGTTTCCATAGCCATCTCTGTGCCTCAGCACAAACAAGGCTATCGAATAGGCTTAATTATGCTAAATGTTATGTTTTCCATTTTTCAGTATGAAAACATTTTTCATTGAGAAACATGCTCCTGCCTGAGTAAGACTCTCTTCATCCAAATCCTGTCTGGATTGCAAGTAAGTCTGCAAAGGCAAGGGCTAATGCCCTAATCCATTCTGGTACTGTACGTCTTTATAGAAGCTTTTTTAGAACAGAAGAATAAGCATAAGTGTCCAGAGACTTGTACTATACAGAATGTAATCAATAAAGTTATTCAAAGTTTTACACAAAAGCACTCACACAGATCATTAGGGCAGAAACTTTAATCCACTGAGGTTTAGAAATGAGGAATTTCTTAAGTAGCACCTGAGATATTTTTTTTCTCTCCAAGTCTGTAGAGCTTTGTGGATTGTAAATCCTGCCAAAATACTTTTTCAAATAAATATTGGGGGGGAAAAAAAATGAAAGAGAAGTACAAGGAAGCCAAGCTGAAATCTGACAAACAGCTCAAACATTTCTACCCTTTCAGGGGTCAGTGATTATTGCTCCAAATTCTCCCACCAGTGATGGAAGTCAGTAAATAATCATAAAGAGTGTGGAGGAAAAAATGCTGGTGAGAAGAACAAAGCCATGCTGGTCTCACCTTTCTTGCACCTGAGTCTTTGGGTAGCCTTTGAATTCTCTTAGACAGGCCTCTTACCATTCATATTTTTTTTGCTTATCATCTAAACAAGGGCTGGCTACACACCCCACTCCCCACTTGCCCTTACTGAAGGACAGGTCGGGGCTGCGTGAACCCTGGATTTGCTTTACCTGTCCAACAGTAGTTTTCTACCTTTCAGCAAAGTTAGCTGGGCTAGAGGAAGGCCAATGGGTCAAGCACAAAAGGATGGACACTTCCTCTGGCAGGCAAGTACAGCTTGGAGGGTGCTCTTACGGATTCTGAGTCTTTCTTTGCAAGACTATCAGATAGAGCACAGTGGAGGCAGCCCTGTGGGCCTGCTGCCAGAATACTAACATAGATGTGTGATGTGTTGGTCCACCAGCCCAGCCTCAAGACCATGCCTGTGTAGCCCTGCAGACAGCCGCAGATTAGGCATGAGCCCCATAAGTACTCGCAGCTGCTTTCTTGGCATGACCACGGCCAGGAAGAGCATCCTAGAGGTGGGTACCAGGTAGAGTTAGTGCAGTGCCACTCGCTGGTGTGCAGCTCTCTGGCAGAACACTCTTGGCCAAGGAATTCAGCCACAGAAAGGGTTTTCCTGTATGACGATTCTCCCATGTGACAATTCACCTTACACCAGATATGAATTGTCATGGTGAACTGTGGTTCCTCCCACATCTTCTGAAGAATGTGTGAAATTGGCAAGGAAGCAAAGGGATTGTGGAGCCCTTGCAAAAAGAAAGATAGCGTTGAGACCATATACTGCCTTTGTGACAGCTTCTACCACTGTTTTCATCCATGTGCCTTCTTTGGACCAAAGTGGAGAGAGAACTGAGATGTGGACTAGCATGTGTGAACTATATTATAAATTAATAAAAAGACACCTCTTGTCTAGATGTCATACATGTACCACACAGGTACAGTTTCACATCCATGCATACATTGCACATATATTTGCAGTAAAGTTGGCATCAGACTGCATGCTCTTTTAAGTCGTCTGTATTAGACCTAAACAGAAGGTCTGGTGACAGAATAAGAAAGGAGCTGTGCTATTCGGTCTTCCCCCTCCACCAGAAGATTTGTGTCCTCTACTGTGGAAACAGGTATCCCACTGTTCTACATCAACGTTTTTTTAAATGGCTTGGTGAGGCTGGGTGCATGATCTATAGCTCTCTTGGATAGCCATATTAACACAGAACTTGCAGACTCATTAGTTTTATGTGAAACTAAGTTCACTGAAGGACTGCTAAAGACCAATTAGTCCAATATGGTTGAGAATGGCTGATTTAGGCTTGCTTGGGGTGCCATATCTGCTTGACGGTAAGGGAGAACATGAGTTTGAGCTCCTCAGAGGTTGCTTCTGCTCTCTGTAAGCCAGTGGAGCAAAAGAAAGTTGGCAAGTGAATGTTCCTGCTTCCAGCAGGTAAATGGAGATTGTTGTGATTCATTCGGACTCCACTACAGAGCACTTTCACTAATGGCCATTAAAATGGATTCAGAATAAGATCAAAAAAAGTATTGGCAGAACAACTCTTTAGTTATATCAACACCAGAGGTTGTTATATCAACAGTTATATCAACAGTCAGAGGTATTCTGACTTCATCCTCATTACGAATACCTACAGTAAAGTACTGAAAACACTGCAATATGGAGACTGAGTACCTGTGAATTAGAGATGAAGGAAATGCAGTATGGTCAAAGCCTGGTGTAGCTATTTATCTGGGGACAAAACAGAAGCAAGTGGCTGAGGGAGCTGAATGGAGAAAGACAGCTGGAGAAGAAAAACATGAGGAGGGAAAAAATAATTTTTCTTCCTGACTGCTGGTTTCAAGGTTAAAGAAAAATTATGAAATCAAAGCACCCATTAATTCTAACTATTCAATCTAACTTAGTTTGTTAATGCTGCAAGACCACTGGTTCACTTTTATCTAAAACTGAAAAAGTGTAATTCAAAGCCTGTTCAAAGAGAATAATGAGATAGTCTGGAAGACCATTACCTAAAAACTAGTTACAATTATATGTTATCTGTGTTGACTTGAGTTTTTATTTGCTTGCATTTGCCCTCCAGGGCATCACAGAAAGGCCATCTATTTGTTAGGCTTTGGAGGAGAGCTAAAATCAAGCTGGTTTGAACAGGGTTGAGGACAGGGCTCCCATCTCTCTTTAGGATTTCCTAGAGAGGCGTATGCATGCATGACATGCAATGACTTTACCTGGTGCATGTACCTCACCAGTGATTTGCTAATGCATGGTTAGACTTCTCTGGGGTTTGTTGATATCCCTGTATGGGCCATAGCAGTAGCTCTGACTTGGCTAGAAGACTTCCAGTCTTATCACAGACAAATGGCCAAAATTGTTTTGTTTTTTTTTTTCAACTGAGCAAGATTTCTGGACAGAAAAACTGGAATCAGACATGAGGGAAGCTTGGGGTAGGGGTAAGATGGGTATTGTACCTCCTGTTGGTTAAAGAACACTTGCTCTCATGTGCTAGTGGCTACTTGATAATCTTGTCTGAGTTGCTCATATAATTGCTGTCAGAGTACTTCACAGCTTGTGTAGAGGCAGTGTAAGGATGTTAAATCAGAGTAAGTTCACAATATGTTGGATAGTTGAAAGTTGCTAATTTTTACTTTTCCATCACAAGCACAAGTCTCTCCCTCTGCAGCTGTGACTTAGTAATAGGGTACTGTTTTCAAGTCTCAGATTACTAAGTCTTTGCATACAAAATTAAGTCCTTACATAACTCAGTTTAAATTAATGGATTGATTGATACTGATGATTTGATGTTATACTGTTAAAGTGTTTTTGCAAGGATACAAAAATGTGTTATGGTATGTTTGTTTGTATGTTGTGGAGCATAAATGAGAGAACTGATTGAACTGTTTTATAAAAAAAAGAAGGGAAAATAATATCTTGGCTGTCAGTACTCTTCGTATCTCTATTGTCTTTAATTCTTTACAGTCTTTACTGGCTTTAGTGGACTTTGGATCAGACTGTTACTAATTCATCTTCAAATCTTCATGCAAATGACAAAGGCAAGTTCACTATGTGTGTGAACTCCCTAATCTTCTGGGAATATTTTAAGTTTACATTGTAAACCAAAGACCTAATGGTAAATTCTGAGGCTACTTCTGCCCCCCTGTAAAATAATTTTTTATCAGCCATGTGATATGTTTCATTGCCAAACTGCTAATATGAGGAAAAGGTGGTTGTGTGTGATGCTTTGTGTAATGTTAGGTGATCATTAGCGAACAGTTACTTTGAAAAATAGACACTATTATAAGAAAAAACCACATATAATGCTGTCCAGCAGAGAATAATAGCTGAAGACTAAAGAAAAGGGTACTCAGAGATGGAAAAACTGTTATTTCAATGTTCTTATTGTTTAGGACAAATAGTGCTGCAAGGGTGTATGATATGAATCTCTCTGCAGGCTCTCTTGTACCTGAAGACAGTAAATTCTCTGGAAGGAGCTCCTTGCAAAAAAAGTTTTAAGAAAGAAGGTGGAGAAGGAACCGCTCTAGCCTGAATTCAGATCCAGGAAAAGCTCAAGGTTTGGGGGCTGGAACTTGATGATCTTTCCCTTTCCCTTTCCCTTTCCCTTTCCCTTTCCCTTTCCCTTTCCCTTCCGTACCATTCTATGATTCTATGATAAGGTCGATGATAATTAAAGACAACTCCTCCAGAGCTTTGCAGGTGATAGGAAAGGTTGTCCCTGTCCTGTCACCATGCTAAGCTGAAATCTTACATGCTCTGGCTAATGTGATGAAATGAATGTTTCTTCCACTCAGTTTCTGCTCCTCTCAAAGTATCTAGCCCCAGTATCTGGGATGAAAGTAGAATTTTTCCTCATTATTATTACACATTATTATATTTCCCATGCCAGTCACTGGGAACCTGTTTGAAAACACATAGATCCCCATGGAGCAACAGCCAGAACTTGGATTCCAAAATATCCCTCAAAAGGCTGCATGATGGCAAGTGCTGGATAATACTGAAGCAGTCCCAAGCCATGACTGTTATTTTTCTCTGCTAAAAGTCATTAAAAATCTCTGAGGAGGAACACAAATAACAGAGATGAAAGCCTAATCTTTGTCAGAGATCCAGACACTGACTGTATTGTAGTTTCAGCATGGGCATGTGTCTGACATAAAATCAAGGAGGCAAATAAAATGGGAGCACTCAATGCTATCGTGCAGAACTGGGATTTAACCCTTTTTCAGCCTAACTATTTACAGCCTGGAGTGAATAGTGACCGTGTATTTTGTAAAGGAGGAGTCGTTTTGTTTTTGTTTTAAAAAGAGCATTCAGATGAGCTGAGTTTGAGCCAATACTGAAAACAGAGCTGCCAAATTTATCATTGACCAGAAGATTTGTATGGGGCCAAAGGAGGTTGGTACAGAGAGATTAGAAGCAGATTATCAACATGCTCTTAGCTTTATCTGTTTCTAGAAGCAAATAATTAGCCTCAGACACAACCTCAGCTTTAAATAAGATTTTAAATATAAATTATCGGTGTGAAAAGACTGAGAAATGTTATAGGAACTGTTCCTTCCAGAAGAAATTAATTCCCAGAGGAATTAATTTCAATCAATGTGGTTTTTGTAGCACTGCTACATTTTTGCCAGGGAAAGTCAATTTCAAGAAACTCATTTAGTTCCTTATTTCAAATCCTTTGTGTAACCTGCCTGAAGAAAAAAGGATAAATAGACACAGTTCTGATGTCAGAAACTGGCTCATTCACCTTCTGGAGCTTTGTTACGAAATTGAGAAAACTGCTGGCAATGGCTTTTTTTTTTTTTAGGAGATGAAGTAGGTTGATTCATCCCGGTTTCTGAATTGCACGTGACCCAAAAACCCCAAACGAAGCAGAAGGGACTGGCTTCCCAGCACGAGTGATGTGAAACGTGTGCTGCGTAGCCAGGGCTTATCTCGCCCATGGAGAGAGATTGTCACCCAGGGAAATAAGCAATAAGTGTAATGTAATTGAGAAATGGCATTTGTTTGTGCTAGTGTCGTGTGTGGTTCTAAATGCAGGTCACTGATAACTTTGGAAATAAAGGGAGTGCCCATGGTTTGGTGGACAGCAGGATGACCATGAGCCAGCACTGTGCCNAAAAACTTCTTCACAGTGAGGGTGACTGAACACTGGCAGGGGCTGCCCAGGGAGGTTGTGGAGTCTCCTTCTCTGGAGACATTCAAAACTCGCCTGGACAAGTTCCTCTGTGATGTGTTCTAGGTGTTCCTGCTCCGGCAGGGGGATTGGACTAGATGAGCTTTCAAGGTCCCTTCCAATCCCTGACATTCTGTGATTCTGTGTGTAATATCCAGGTTTCCTTATGATCTTGACAGCCTGGATGTCGCCCCTTTCAGCTTAAACAGCTTGTTGAAAACATTATGGGATTCTTCACAACCATGGGGATATGATTTTAAACTGGTTTGTTTACATGTTTTTTCAAATCTTAATTAAAGTATCCTCCTTATGCCCTGTTCTCTTATATAGCTTTGAAAGCTTCAATTACAGAAATTAAGAACCTTTCTGGGGAGTAGGGAGAAGTTCTTTTTCCTATTTGAAAACTTATAAGTATGTATTTGAAAAAGTAATGTTTAAAAGAAATATCGTCCCATATCTCAACATAGACAAAGTGATAAAGGCCAATGAGAAATGGAAGAAAACTGTACACTGTGCTAGACACCACAGGTGATTTTTAAAAGACAAAACTTTATGCTGCTGGTAGTCGTATACTGAAGAATAAGAAAGCTGTCCCTTTCATCTACGTGATGGGCTTTGTTGCCAAACTTGAAAACTGCTGACTGTGTTGAGTCTCCTTTCCTGGGAAAACATCTTGCCCAAGCTATGCCTCTAGCACTGTTTTCTTCTGCCTCTCCATTTGGGGTGTACTTACCTGGTGAAACCTATGTCTCCAGCTGAACACAAATCCTTAGGAGGCCAGAACAGAAGTTAAGACTGAGGTCTCCAGTATGTCTGTGCCAGAAGATGTCTCTGAACTTTCCTTTTGTCAGGGAGAGATGAGGTCATCTTAAGTGACAGACCTTGCCGCAGGGGTAGTAGGGCTGGCAGATGCGGATGGAAACATCTCTGCTACAGGAGATCCACAACCAGGGCTTCTAATTTCCCGTAAGACAGTTTAGCTCCCTGTCCCCGTCTGGCAGCCAGGTCACACGCAGTGACTCACGACTTACCTACCGCTTCTTTCCTAGGTGGTTTTAAATCCAGAACTTACAGATTTAGTTGTTTTATACCTAAAAAGGGCATTCTCCTCTAAAAAATCTAAGTTAACCCCTCAACTTTTCCCAAGTCATTTGATAAAAAAGAAGCTGCACTTTTTTGCAAGGGTGTTTTGGATTCCCTACTCAGTGTCATCACAACTCTACTGCGGGTAAGATGACAGTTAGGTGCTTGGTCAGGTGAGGTAAGAGCAATGCATCAGCCCCACTGGACAGTCAGTGACTTCTGCAAGGGCACATTGCCTGCTTGGATGACGAGAGCTAACCTCTACACCTCACAGCATCCTAAAGAGAGAGAGCAACCAGTGCAAGCTGCATAGACACTCAGTGGGGCTTCCTCAAGGACTGAAAATAAAACTGCATTTTGCAGTTATGGTAAAAATGTTTACAAATCTGTGCCCGAGTGGAGGAAAAAAAATTGACACAAACGGGGACTGGTGTATGCCCAATATATGAGCTGTTCTAAAAGTACGATGTGTCATGGGCTCATTATTCATCAATGCTTCATCACACTGAGTTTATGGTGGCATTAAAACCAGAGAAAAAAAGATGTCATTTACATGAAACGCTGGAGACACTCCCTCCACCCTTTGATTCCTTCAGTAAGCTGGAAGGAGGTTTGTGTGCGCATGAGAAAGTGTGCTATACAATGCCGGCCTTTATTCTCTTCTTGAATTACTCATACTGTGCAGTATGTAGAAAGAAAAAAAAAAAAGAGAAAAAAAAAAAGAAAAAGTTTGGGGCTTATTTTGGTCTTAAGAAATAACAGTAAAACAGTGAAGCAAAGCTACAATGCAAGCTAATGCACTGATTGCTTCTGGAATTTGTTTTTCTAGGTTTTTTTTTCTGAATGCTAGTATCTCTTTCTGTGCTTTACACCAAACTTGTTACTTTTCTATGTACAGAGGACAAGCCAAATTCCTTCCCCAGCCCCCTAAGTCCTGACCTCGACAAAGGAATGACTGTTGTCCCACTGCATGAGGTTCTGCAGGCTGTTAAGCTACTGAGATGGAAAGCATCGGCCAGCTGAAGGGAACTGGTGAGGAGGAAGGGGCTGGAAATTTGGGCAAGGTGGAGAGCTTGCATGAAAAAAACAGATCTCATTGTAGTGCAACTGTCTAGCAGAGGACGTGCAAATTCAAGAGCTGATCTCCTTTCCTGGGTTTGTTTTTTTTTTTTTAAACTTCTAAGTTTTTCAATCCTGAACAAAAAAAGAGAGTATTTTGAAATCCCAGCCACCACACAAAGCAAGAAAAAATATGGGAGGCTGAGTTCTGTGGCCTTCAAACAGTGCTATCACATTGCTGCCTCACAGACAGGGGACCATGTTCAAAGAGTGGCATGAGACCCACCACAATGACACAGAAGACAAAAGTGGGGGTATGCACCTGCGCACTTGTATCTCATGCTGATGTCCACCCTGAAAAATTCAGATGGGTGTGTTTTGACTGAGTTGTCCGGCCATCACCTAAGGTTTTAAGATCATTTGATCATCATTTTTGAGGCTGTTTAGCTTTTCTAAGTTCATTTCCTAATATAGGCAAAACACCAACTTTTTAATTTTTATGAAGAGGGGAGAGTAAACTTTTACTGCGTATGGCTTTATCCATCTAATGCTTCTTCAAGCCCATGCTCCAGTCTGACGTAACACAATAGACTGGACTGGCTCCAGAGGAGTTTGTTTAGTTCCATATATAATTATTACCTTGTAAACAGGATACACCTTTAAGTTATAATTTAAATATGATAAATGGGCCAAACCCAAGAGTTTTATTATCCCAGGACATAGTTATTACCAACTTAACAGGAAACACCTGCAAGTTATTGTTATAATTAGAGATGGCTGAAAAATGGGGAAATAATTTTGTGGAAAAAAAGAATAGAATTATTGAAGTTATTTTCATTCTGAAAGGTTCAAATGTATGCATTTGGGAAGAATTCTATGTACCCTTTTTATTGAAATAAAGTTTTAGTGTTCTCATTTGCAGACAACCGTTACACTCTTTCACTGAGAACAAGCTTTTAGATAGAGTACTAAAAGGGAATTTAAAACAATGTAAATTTAAAGTTTCATTGAAAGACTCATCCAAGGTTTTGTTTAATGACAAATGTAACAATGTGGGTGATCTGTTAGTCAACACATTTTTGGAATTATTTTCAACTGAAATAAGAAAATGTAAAGCTTTTCTGATTATTATTTTACTGGAAAGTGTCTTAAGTTCCTCTTTCTGCCTGAAGTTATTCAGCACTGTGGCCAAAGTATGTTAGAAAAGGTCTACTGCTTAAATGTTATAGGCACACGTCTCCATCCTTTCTCCCTGCAGTCACCCTAAGTACTTGTATTGGAGTTGACTTCAACCCTCAGTTTTTGCTTCAAGCCTCATTCATACTTCCTGGTTTGGAAGCTGCTCCATGACATAGAATCATGGAATGGTCTGGGTTGGAAAGGACTTTAAAGATCATCTAATTTCCATCCCCCTTGCCATGGGCAGGGGCACCTTCTGCTACACCAGGTTGCTCAAAGCCCCATCCAACCTGGCCTTGAGCACTTCCAGGGACAGGGCTTCTACAACTTCCCTGGGCAACCTGTTCCAGTGCCTCACCACCAGCCTCACAGTAAAGAGTTTCTCCCTAATCTCTAATATAAATCTCTCCTCTTTCAGTTTAAAAGTGTTACCCCTCGTTCTATCACTCCACTCCCTGATAAAGAATCTCTCCATGTCTCTCCTGTAGGCCCCCTTCAGATACTGAAAGGCCACTTTAATGTCTACCCAGAGCCTTCTACAAGCTGTGCAACCTCAACTCTCTCAGCCTTTCTTCATAGGAGAGGTGCACCAATGTCAGTCCTGTCAGTCTCATCCTTCATCTTGAATACAATTCAGAGCGGGAAGTCTTATAGGAAACAAGGGGATTTTTTGGAAGGAGAAGGGACAAAAGACTGAGTAAATGACTTGGGTGTCGGGACTCAGTGTGGAAAGTGGTCTCAGCAGTGGCAGGAGGGAACCTTACTGTAGAAGGCTTTGGCATAGCTGCAGTGCATTGGTAAAAGGTCAAGACCTGTGTATCATGAGTGTAGTTGCTATCTATAATTAAGGGGTTTTGTGTTTTTTTTTTTTTGTTTTTTTTTTTAAGAAAGTGTTTAATTTGAGAACGTTCTAGAAAATAATCTGAAGGTTTTTATGCTATGGTTTTGAAATTGCTATTGTTTTACTTGGTGTACTACTACTACTACCGATGTCAGGAGAGCCGAAATAGACTATTTTATTTTAAAATCATGAAGGGCATAGAGACTTGTTCTCTTTTCTACATGGAAATGTCTACTGCATATGCTGTGTGATAGGAGGGCATGATACGGGTTTTCCCAATGTTCTTTTTAAATGTTGCTGCTACATTAATGTGCCACTGTCAGAAGCTTGTCAGATGTAAACACAGATATGCATGCATTTTGAATGACAGCATTAATCTAAACCTTGCAGGGATGAAATGAAAAGTTTAATGGAAATAGCTTCCCAATTTTTGAAGTAAGTTTGCATTAGATTATGGGACCATTATTGAATTAATTACTATTGGAAATGCATAACAGTATTTTAATGAATGGACCATCAATCACAATAGATTATTGTAAAGGCAAACAACTTACACCTGACTTTTTAGTGATATGGTTTCTAGTGCTGCAAAATTTTGAATTTAATAATAATTTTTTCAGTAGGAAAATGGGATAGAGTTGGGAGGACTTCAATGAAAAATCTTTGGAAAAATTAGAATATGTCTGTAATGTAAAATTTTGAAAGTCAGTGAGTCTCAGTAGACTTCCATAGGCCTGGGTCACTTAAAAATGGGACAGGGGCTACCAAGTTTGTAGAAGGTTTTAAAAATGTTAACCAACATACAATGTCTATTCAGTCTTCCTAGACTAAATTATGAAGAGTATATTTCATAAACACACTGTTAATGGAAAATGTATTACACTAATTTAAAGCAGAATGCTGTTTGGACAAAAAACACTTCTTTTCTTGACATCAACAGAAAGACAAAGACCAGAAAGCCAAGCTGACTAAAAACTGTGGTAAACAAAAATGAAATTGAGTTATCTGCAATCCTTTACTTCTTGCCACATTTAACTTGTCATTTCCCTTTAAATTCAGATTTGCCTTCTAAATGTGCAAAGGTGAAATGTCTTATTACTCCCTCTTGTTATATTATAATTATTGGCTTTTTAGTTTTGCTACAACTAAATGTTGAATAAGAGAACTGACTCGAACACATGCTGCTTCTCTTTTCTCTGGTACCATCAGACTTTCCCATTGTGCATGCATAAGTAGGAGAGGACATGACTGAGTAATCAAAATGAGTCACTTTCTATCTTTAGTGAAATAACCCTCTGTTCAGCATTCCTCTTTGCCAAGTAGCAGGCAGCAATTGCAAGTAGGTAATTGCACTGCTAACACATGCCAAGGCTCAGATAAGAACCAATCTGGGTACACGCAGCGTATTAACAAATTCTCCAAGCACTGACTCTGCAGAATAAGATTCAGCATTTTCATCCAAGATAATATGCTCTAATTAACCAGTGCACGGTACTTTACACTAAATACGGGGCTTGAATAGAACCTTGGGAATGGGATAATGGAGGCTTATTAGGTTAATAAAGAATCATGTGTTCTAAGGCTGACTTAAAAACACGATTAGACTTCCTTTAAAATAGGCCAAAGTATTTCAGATTTAATCAGTCCCCTGGAGGTTATTGAAATTATGAAATAGGTTTGGCAATCGATAAGTGACATCATTTATACTGTTCAGAAAATGAAAACGCTTTAAAGAAACACCAGGAGCTCTGGTGGCTAAAAGCCACCTTAAAACAGCCTCAGAGACTGGCTGCTTTTTGTCCAGCATTTGGACAGAAAACATTTTATTACAAAAGTGAGAACAAGTCTCTGATGCTGTGTAAGATTTCTATAACAGAAAGGAAGCTATATGTTATGACATCTGGCTTCATTGAGATTACTTGTTGCTATTCCCTTGGAAGACTTCTCCTCCAGGTCTATGATTTGAATTTAGAAGTCATCCAAAATGACTTTGTTGAGAAACCTTGCTCAAACTTAAGAGATGCTGTGTATGCTCTGGGAGGAGGTTCATTGGTTCACACTACTTAAGTCTAGACATTCAACCAGAGGATGCTTTGCCCAAAGCAGGAAACTTCAGCTACTTGGATGAGCTAGTGGCATCTTACAAATTTTTTTCATAACATGGCATGAAAGAATGATTTCTCAGCAAAACTTCAGCTGGAAATACTACATGTTGTAGTTGTTTCTTACAGTTTCATGGGCCAGTTTTGGGTCATCTAGTCTACAACCCTGAGTATCATAAGTGGTCCATTAGGTGTGAACCACTGCTACTGTGGTCTCCCTACAGAGAGACCTATCCTTAAGCCCACGTGGCATCTACATGACATCACTGGAGCTCCTTCAGGTGGCCACAGGTGCTGAGCCACAGATGTCCAAGCACAGGGAGTCCATTTCAAAGTTCTGTGCTAGATTTGTATGACTTTCTGCATGGACACAAACTCTTTGAGAACTCAGTCCTGTAAAATGTTGGGTATTTACTTTGGCTGACTTTCTCTGAGCATCTGACAATTGTTGCTGGACTGAAAATGTGTAGGATCTCGAGACTCCTTTGACAGCATTGTCTGAATCCCTCCTTGAGACTTTTTTTTTGTGACTGGATGAACTGGATGACAGAGTAGCATAGGCAACATTATTGCCTTTCTACTTGTTTTTTTTTGAGGGAGTGATTCTTCTCACACATACACTCTGAAATGTATTTGCTATGCTAGCAGCCTTTTCCATTATTCCTGCTTTTTATCAATTCAAATTTTTCTTAGCTGATTACGTTGCAGCTGATGAGCCAAACACCCCAGGGCCTGATCATTAGGCAAAAATCTCACCTGAAATCAAAGGGAGGCACAGCCTCCAGGGTGGGGCTGTCTGTCATGATTATTGAAAAACATTATCCAAATGCATCATGCCATCCTGTATGTGTAATCAGAAAAACCAAATGTGTTTGAGCCTTTTGAGTGGAAATAATATTTGAAAAGAAAAATACTGGAAGGGTTGGAACACATCTGAGGAAAGAGTCTGCAAGTAAAATTTGGCTCATGTGACTAGTTTGGTGTATTTACAGGGGATTATTTCTAGGAATGGGGCTGGCAGAATTTAACCTTTCCTTTGCAGATCTTCTCAGATTAATGTGAATTTTCTCACATTTTAAAAATCAAATATTCATCCAGCTTTTTTCAGTTTTTCTCCACTTATCACCTATCTTCCTCCATCTTAGATGAAGTTAAGACCTAGTTGACTCATAACTAGGACTTGAAAGACTGTAACTCTCAATACCTGAAACAAAATGTCATAAATCAACCTAGCCTGACAAGGAAGAAACTGTTCTCCTGCTAAACCACACAGTTCTTCAGTGATTATTGCAGTATTTCATTGCTAGCTTCTCTAAAAAGTGTTAGAAAGAGTAAGTACATGGGACAAATCCAGACTTGTAGGAGGACTCTTACATGCTTTGCACTGAGCCCTAATTTAATGCATATCATAAAATTCAAGTATTTGTACAGTCAGATCAGTTCCAAAAACCCCAGCTAAGAGATATGTAGAAAATATGTGCAGAACTGATAAGGAGCACCTGAATATAAGGTGAATATTATCGGTGTATCTCTTCTTATCCCATTATGTGCCATAGGTCTGAACAAAGCTGTCTTCAGTTAGGACAGGCTGTTAGGAAAAATATTTCCTGAATTATGAGCAATTTTTGGAATTATGCTAATAATTGCAAGCCAATAAGAGTTATGTTTAATCATGCAGTGCAATCACAGAATCACAGAATCACATAGGGTTGGAAGGGACCTCTGGAGGTCATCTAGTCCAACCCCCCTGCCAAAGCAGGTCTTCCTAGAGCAGGTTACACAGGAAATTGTCCTGCTCTATATTGGCTGTACAAAATAATTAAGAGAACAAAGCCCATAGTTGTCTTTTCTTTACCTCAAATCACATTAGAATACAATGAGATAAACAAGTAAATCTTGCTTTCATGTCCTGGAAGTCTGTTTCTTGCTTCAATTTGTACATACACTAATAAAGAGTAACTTAGGTATGTTTAGAAGGTCATCTGTCATCCACTATGTTCATATAATAAACAGTTGTATAATATTTGCCTAGAGGGGGGGTGACTCCACCTGATTTTTGCTGTTTTTCAAGGCACCAGAAAACATGGAGAAACACCACTGAGAGAAGGAACTGGCCTTTCTCCCCTTTTTAGCGAAAAAAATAGGTTTCTGCAGCCAAGTAATGTGTATTGATTCAAGGTGGCGATTCTTTTTTTTCTCATTAATATGCTCAGTTGTGTCATGAACAAATGCTTCTTTATGTGTCTCTGTGGGTTGCCTCCTTAGGTCTCTGTGTTTTGCAGAGGATACTCATGAGGGATTTAGCCCTTCATATTCGTGCCAGTGGAGCAAGGCCAGTCCTGCTTAGCTTGGTCCAGAGGAGTCAGGTGGCTACATCTTGGACCTAATCTCCATAAGCATATACTACCCCTGACCTGCTGCTACTCAAATTCTACTGTTAGTTATGTTCAAGGCACCCAAAAGGCCCCAGAAGTCTGTTCTGGCTGCAAAAGGTCAACGTGCCACTTTGTGGCAAAAAGAACAATTTATATTCTTCAGTCAGTTAAACATCATTTTGGCCCGAATCCCATCATGGTTGGATGCATATAACACATCACACATTTTTTTGGTGAGATACTGGTCCTTTTCCCTTCAAGAAGACCAAGCACATCATCAGGATGTCATCCAGGTAAGCTGATGAAAATGAAGTTGTGGGTACTCCAGGTACACTGCACTTGATCACATGCTGTGTCACCAGCATGTGGCTGGCTACCACGCAGGATGACTTGCCTGAGTAACACAGCTCTGCTCCTTCAGTTGTCATTCTTACAGCCAGCAAGCTCTGCAGGATGAGTGATTCCCTGATCAGTGCCAGAAGTGGGACTGCTGAAGGGAGCAGAGCTGTAATGGCCTTAGCCAGGAAAGAAGGAAGGTCCTCAAATGAACAGCAGTAGATGGAGAGATGAGGAAAGGTGAAGCAGTTTGGGGCATCAGATCTAGTGGCGAGGCTAATGAAACAAATCACTTTATGGAGCTGTGCAAGCTGGCTGCACCTGCTCAGGGCTGCTATGGGAAAGGCTGGTGTCAACACCATTTCATGGCCCTGACTTCCCCAGGATCCCCACAGATCCTGTTCTGTGTGCTCCAGGACGCCCACAGCTCCTACCCTTTCCCTGGGTCCCTCCTGCTCAATTCAGTGGATTGTCCTGATGTCAGGAACCAGGAGCTGGGAGAGCTTCCCCATGCAGATGACACTCATAGCACACTCCCAAACACCCTTCCAAAGGACAGTGAAAGACCTGGGTATGAACCGTGGCAGTTAAAGCTCAGGGAGCCTCATCTTACTAGGTGTAAGGAGAAACACGTTCAAACTTAAGACTTTACGAAAGGCAAGATTTTACCCTTTTCCTGTCTGTAATTCTTCATCCTGACTCTTTTCAGCTGCAGCCAAGTCAAACATCCCTAAGATCCGCAACGGCTGCATTCAGCAAAGCCACACGCAGCCACTTCTTAAAGATGCAACAAGCCTTTTGCCCCTTCTCTGTTGTGAGGCTACACTTGGGGCCCCCTTTGTTTTTGAAATGTTTCAGAGCTGCACATCTGGAGCTGTGCAGTGCCCCGCCGGGAATGGAATACATTTACGGCAAGTGTAAGGGTAAATATTTACCAGAATTCATCTGTAACAACAGAACAGGAAAACTATTTAAAAACAACAACAACAATAAAGAAACCAGCCAAGAAATAATAGAATGGTTAATCCCATTGGCTGGACTGATCTATTTTTACACTAGGAATAACAAACATTTGAAATGAATTGTACTTATTATTTCCAACACAGTAGCACTGAGGGCCCCTGTTCAATGATCATCTGTCATTGAGATTGCTTAGTTTTATATCGAAAACTGAAACATCATTTTTATAGCACATAATGTCAATATTCACAAAATAACCAAGTGTTGAGCCTTCACTCCCATTGAAGTAAATTTAAAGGCTCCTGCTGGGTTATGTGGGAGTTGGATCAGGCCTCATAGCAACTGTTTATGCCCAAATACAAAGTATTACTGCTGCAAGTAGGGGCAAGCTTTAGGTTTGTATGATGATGATTATATTTTAAATTTTGTATGGGGAACATATATATATTCTTGTTTGTTTTTTCAGAACTGCTTTTATCTTTAAGTGTTATAATAACCTTTTATTAGGCAGTAAGCTGACACTTTAGAGGTTAAGGGAGGAGTAAATGGCATTAGAGCCTCTGCCTGAAAATAGACTTGGCATGAATGGCTGCCTGTGTTTGGGTTGTACCATGCTCAGGAAGAACAAAGGAGCAATCACTCCTTGGTTAGAACCATTTTTCTGAGACTTCTCTGTGCAGAACAAGGACTCGAGGAAGCAGACAGCTCCCAGGAAGGAGTAGAAGTAGCTAGTTTTTAAAGTCAGCATGTAAAGCTCAGAAGGACCTGAAGGGACAGAAGTCTTAAGGAGGATGGAAGGGGAAAGAGGCATAAACCTCCTTAAGGGAGGATCATGTTAAAACTGCAAGAATCTCATTGCAAGTCTCAAATGTAGACAATTTAAGCCATGTAAAACTGAAGTGACCTGAAATCTTGAGAAGACACTGGTGCAACACAAAAGGAACACTGACCAATGATGAGGAAAGAGTAGCAGAATGCAACTAAGTAGTGTATCTTAATTTACCCAGAGCTATACAGCCTGTATATTGTTTTTAAGAAAAGGATAATACCTTACAAAGCTATAAAGATGAACCTTTTAAAGGCAGAGAATATGCAACAAGAAATGGAGGAGGAGGTGGAACGCAGTACAGAAGATCAAATGGCCACTACCACATCTTCTGTTTCCAGCAGTGACCAGCAGCAGATGTTTACAGGAGAGTACAAAACTGAGGATGTGCAACATTATTCATTTCCTTGTTTGGCCTCCCATTTTGGGTAATCAGCTCTTCAGAGACTTCCTGAGCTGGATGTTCAATGTGGACAGTCATGTCCTACTAATATAGCTATCCGGTGTGAATTTGTCTAGTGTCCCTTTGAACCTATTTGAATATACTCTCCTTACTGTACAGTAAACTCTGCAAAGTTACTATATGATGCCAAATGAAACATTTGCTGACAACCTGTTAATGCAATTTTTTTTGGTGACCTATTACTTGTGTTTTAAACTTAGTGACGAATGGTTAACTGCTGTCTCTCTCTTCCCATTACAGACTTCTCCCACATCTCCCCTCAATCATATCTTTTCTGGATGGAGGGCTTCTAGCCTATACTGCTTATGTGCTGGAACCACACACACTTTTACTCATCATTGGTGTCCTTTGCTGGCCCTTCTGTAGTTCTCCAGTCTCCTGAAATGGATGGGGATGAGCCCTGTGTATTTTAGTCATGCTTTCGGAATTTTTTTTTTTTAGCTATTGGTGAATCTGGAGATGCTGACAGTGATCTGATAGCTAAAATGGTAGAATCTGAAGACCTAGTTCTTACCATTGCTTGACCAGGACACCCTGACAGCTGGAGGAAGCACTTGGCAGTTTGATAGGTTTGAAACAATTTTGAAGACCCTATGCATCCTTGGTCAAGGTCCAAAATAATATAAAAGGGAGCTCTGTCCAAACAAACTTTTTGTCTCCCTGGAGATCCCATGTAGAGCAGAGTGAGGGTGAAAGCTGTGTTCTTCTCAAATCTGCATGCATGATCCTAGAGTACACACAATGTTCCAGGTGGTGTTAAAGGTCTCCTCTCCTGTTCTTCATTCCTCTGAATCTGTGCCTAAGGGTAGCTGATGATGCTCCCAAGGATGAACAGATACAATTAAGGCCCTTTGAGCCCAAAGGTATTGCTGGTTTCTACAAGAAAGTAAGTGTCCATGTGAGCTGGAGATAAAAATTATCTAAGGAAAATCATAGCACATATTTTTGAAAGTCCCGAATCCGACCTTCACCCACAACATGAGTAATTGTGGAAAAACCTATAAGATATAAATTCTTTAAAAAGTAAGGTAATAATTTTCGAATTAACTATTTAAAAAGAATCCACTGGCTGCTAAGCACTCACAAGGTTTTTACTGTTTGGAGTGTAGGTATCAATTTACATAAAGAAAGCAGGCAATGCAAATAATGGGAAGACTGTTCCTGCCACACCCTCTACAAATGATCTAATGCCCCAGCCCTGTTTTCATTCCACTCACTAAATTCTAATCTAAACCATTGACCAGACGCAGTGTGGAAAAAATATGAAATAAACAGGCTTCTATATTTAATACACGTTCTGCTGTGCTTATGATAAAACTGACAAAGATGTGTGCTTCTGGAAATCAAATACCTTTTCACAGAAATAAAAATGAAAACAAAAGAATCCAGTGTTACATCAGTGGTTGAAGGACAGAGGAGGGATGTCATCCGAATTTTGCTGAAAGGTTTGATAAGCTTTGGAGGAGCTCTGCAGCAATAAAGCATGGAAACCTGGCACTATCCATCCAATATGGCAGAATAACACAGGATACATAGTGAATAAACCAACGACAACATAGTCTACTGTGGTTGCTATCATTTTCTGGCCACACTGACATATTAATCTGTCCCACTGTCCTTTCCCTCCTACCTCCTAATATTAGCCATGAGTTTACCTGTCAGGGCTATGATGGCATATAATACTTTCTCTGTTGTGACCAGTTTTAATTATGTGTTTTAATTGAGCATATGGCTGCTCTGATGAAGGACACAGCCATATTGCAAGTTGGTGAGTAGCAGACCTGGCAGTTGTGGTATTTATCTCAATGTAACTCAGCTATCTGAGCCACATCCACATGGGGAGACTAGTTCTTAAGTGCTTTTTTGCAACCATTTGTTTTAGTTTTCCATAAATACAAAGAAAGGAGAGTGCTGGAAACAATATTTCATTCATTGTTACCTAGAATTTTGTCAGCGTTATATAATTTTTTTACACACTGTTCATCATTTCACACCAATGGAAAACACTGAGCAGAATGCTTATTACCTACTACACCTTATCTGAAACTGAAAGTGCTGGCAATATGCTAATCATCCAAGGCAACTTCTACTGGCACGATGCTTATAATGTCCAGATCAAGTCAGTGGCCATACTGACGAGGTATAATAAGAGCACTATTGTTTTAAGGCTATTGCTGGTATCTTGAGAATGTGATAAATGAGATTCCCATCTCATTTTGTGCAGCAATGTAACCTTATTAACTTCAGCGACAGCTCTGTCAAAAATATTGCAGGACAGAAATTGAGCCAATGTTCATGGAAGAAAACAATATTCCCCAAATTTAAGGTTAATGCAACTGTGGCAATGCAGATCGCCTAGAAATGGAGAGGACCAAGGAAACATTAAATAGTGGGACATTAAGTCCGTGCAAATGATTTATATGGGAAATCCTAACTGAGTGGCTTCTTGCTCTTCCATTTAGTCCTAACTGTGGCCAGTTGTGTCTCAGTGATAGCCAGAAGTGACTCCGCTGAAATCAACAGAATCACCTCTGTATAAAAGCACTCCCTTAGAGTGAAGCAAAGACAATGTATTTATCTCTGAACGGGAGCAATATTACTATGGCATGGTACCTTTTACCTATTGCTATAATGGTTCTTCCACAGTTGCTATAACTTTTTGGCATGCCATATGAGGGGGATATATGTTTTGTGATTTAATGTTACAGCTTCTGGTGTACTCCTTCCTACCTAGAAAGCAAACTAGCATATTTTCGGCTTTGAGAGCAGAGACTAGCTTTGCCATCTGGGACTACAGAATGGAAAGTACAGGAAAGGAGATATTGTGTGTCTGAACATGAGAAATTTAAGAGGCAATATACACACAGAAGCAAGTAAGGCAATATTCTATATGCAACTATATTCAAAACTGAGGATTAGTTAAGAGAGAAAACTAGAGATACCAACTCAAACTTAAACTCAGTCTCTAGAGGTTAGGTATTTCAGGACCAAGCTCTTGACACCTCTCAAACAAGAAACGGAAAACACCCTCAAGCAAATAAAATGCAGTGAAAAACAATCTTGGATACAGGTTAAATAACAGATAAAATGAGATAAAATTATATTGGGGAGAAATTAGAAAGGTTGTCACTCCTAGGACTTTATTTCCATGGGGTCCCATGCTTCTAAGTTTACCTTAACTAAAGCTTAAATCACTCTTAAGGAAAAACACGAGTTAAAAGAGAATGGGAAAGCATAAATATCAATGTTGAATGTCATAGCCTGGTAAATAACAACAAGTAATGGTCCTAAAGGAATGGCTACGGATTTCAAGGAGACGTGGACTCATGCAGGATGTGAGTAACTCCCACAGACTTCCCACTATCTTTAAGTGGGCTCCCACTGACGTTATTGGTATCCTGTGGCAAGAGAATAGGGCCAATATTTTTAGATTTGTGTACGCTAGCTATTTTCTGGAGTTGTTACAACAGTAGTATATTTTTAGTGGTTCATTATATTAAGTCAAAGAGCTTTTGCGTTGTGTTGTGTCATAACGCAGCGTGCGAACTTCCTGGAGCTCATCGGCTCCTTTGATGCCACCAGTCACAATAACAACAGAGCTGACTCATCTGCCATGACTATTTCTTCCTTAATAGGAGCTCCCCAGGTAGACGGAAATGGACCAAAAAAGGGGATGGTAATGGCCATATCAACTCTGAGTCCGGCAATGACATGATGTCCACTGCAGATGGCAAGAATCTGGGCAATATCAGAGATGTTAAAGATATTTTATGTGTTTACCTTCCAATATTACATAGTAAAACTGTGTCGTGTCCTAAGCATATTTTGCATACTTTGCAACTATACTAATAGCGATTAGTAAATACTATAGTAGTGATAAATGTCTTGCTGAGCACAGCTATCTGTGCTTATTGTGTAGATGACAGAGTTTATTAGGTAGACTACAAAGCCTGATGCACATTTAAAACTCATAATTGAATGCATCTTGACATTGATACAGAGAGGTCTTTTCTAGGTGTTTTTTTCTGGTTTATATTTCTAGGAAAAACTGAAGGCTTTTTTCCTTTGTAAATTTTATTTGATTTTTCCTGTTAATGATTGTTCTTCAAAACAACAAAAATATGATGGCATATTAAAGCAATATGTTTCTTACTACCTTCCTTTTTATAGGTGAACACTTAAATTGTGTTGTCAGTAGCACATGCTAGCTGTTAGAAAACCCAAATAAAATTATACAATGCCGTATGACTTAGACATACTGTTTTCCCACCCCTCACTGCTACACACACAGTCCTTCAAGACAGCTGTTTGAGATTCATGGTACTGACTTTCTTCAGTATCTTATGTGAATTTCCTAGAAAAATAACACAATATTACTTCTGATTTTGAAAGCACAAGAATAACTAAATTCTTAGGTACAATATTTTGAGAAGAGTTAGATGAGATTAAATATGAATTCCATCAGAATACTCAAAGTATTTCTATTTGAATTACCAAATCACAGTGCATTTTAACATATTTTTGTTATAGTTTTCTGTACCGGCTTTTCAGATCAAATCCCTTAACATAGAGTATCTCAAAGACTTTCAGTAGGTTATGAAGTAAAATGACTGTTGTATGAGAGGTATTTTCTTTTTTTCCTTGTCTCTCCATTTCACTGTGCAGGTAGAAGCCTGTGCAGAAAACATGTCTATCTGTCTCTCCTTCTTTTTTTTTTTTTTTTAATTTTAATTAATATCATATGGTGTTTGTACATTGCACTGCAAATTTCTATTAGTGAATGGGGAGCTGAAGAAGAGCACCAATTTGTGCTTGGAGCAGAAACTGGAGTAATGACAACACACTGAACTACAGTGCACAGACAGGAGGGCAGTAAGTTACCCTGGTTCAAAGTATGTTTAAGATAACATTTTGGTTGGCTTGCAACAGCCATGCTGTGGAAGCTCACAGGCTAAGAAAGGCTGGGCCTCATTAATACTTGGATGGGAGATCTCCAGACAGCATTAAGATTTATTTCAGGAAGTTGCATTAGTGGCTTTGTAGTTGGCACTTTGAATGGGTGCTGTCTCAGTGTTCAGTATGTTGGTAGGGATACAAAATTTCAAGAGAGAAGTGGTTGTATTTTCAAATACTTTGCACAGTCTCTACTTTAGCATAAAAGAGAAAAATCAGATCCAGGAGATAAAAGCAAGCATTTTAGCACTAAAAATGCACTGTTGCTAGCTGTAAATTTTGGGGAAGGTTTAACTGTAATGTTCTTGGGTAAACCTCTGCTTGGGTTCTTTCTGCCCATGAGCGCAGTTTCACATGGGGCTTGAGTCAATCTAAACCCACCTTGCTGCTGTGATAGGAATGGACCTGCTCTCCCCCACCACTTCCAGACACATACTTTGCCCTGCTCTGACTGAAACACCACCCTAGAAAACACAGAGGTGATGCAAAAAAGACTGGGTGCCACAGGTGATGCTGCTGTTGCATGATTTAACGATGCCATGCCAGAGGATGTCGTGGGGAGCCATGGCTGGGAGCAAAGCAGGGCTGTTCTACTGGCCACCCTCAAACAATCTCAGGCGACTGCTAAAGATGTACCTTGCAGTCCGACAGTGGCTTAGACTTGAGAAGACATCCTGTTCCAGGACTTTTTGTGCAGGGTTCTTCCCATCAGCAATCACATTTCCTCAAAGGGTGGCTGCTTGGAATGAGCTTTGCTTCTTTTCCACGCAAAGTGTGCTGACCCTCAGCAAAGTAGAAGACCTAAACTTTTTGACTGCCATTGAGAGCAGAGAGTTTGCTCCCACAGCCTCTCTAATAATAATGCAGAGAGTATATGAGGTATGGGTTGCAATGTGAGCATTTGGGTTGCCACCTCATTTTTTCAAAACTTGTTGGGCTTCCCAAATGCTGTGTGACATTCGGGAGCTGTCTGTTGAGAAGCTTTTTCCTCCTTTGGGCTCATTTCCAGGGGACAATCTCAAGGGCCCTGACCTAATACTTGTCACCATTGTATGTGTTTGTGCATGTGTATTTACGTGTAAGTAAATATAAGCATGCATAAACATAATGATCTACACACACAAATTCTTCTGAGAAAAAAGGAAGGACAAGTTGTTAATTACCAAAGTAATTCTATCACTATATCAAATTTAAAACTTAGTGGCTTATTCAGAGTATTTTATTATTATTTTTGTTCTGCTTTGATATATGGCAACTTCCACAAAAGGGAGGAAGAAAAACCAGAGCTGTGCACCAGCCAGTGATGGGAATGGAAACACCTCTCTGTGCCTTCCAAATGTAATCTCCAGAGCAGCCTTCCCTCATGCTGCTCTTTCAGACAGTGATATGTTGGAACGCATTTCACAGCTTCAACTGTTTTTTCTATGCACAGGAGAGATTCCTAGTCTCAGCTGTGTAAATGTTTTAACTGAGATTCATGCTTGGCTATCCAGGTCATTGCTTTCTCTTCCGGCCCACACAGGCCAAAATGCATCTATATAAGCATAAAGTGTCCAAAATCAACACAGTATTTTTCACTTGAACACACCCATGGCACGTGGATCACTCAAAGTACAGGGTACAGTGCCAAGCAGTAGACCCGTACATTTGCCTGATATGAACTTAGTATGATTTATAAAAAAAAGATGCAATAGCTCTGTTGTGTGCCTTTGTAAATCTGACTTGGCAGAAACCCTTTCCAAAGAAGGAACCCAAGGAAACCAAACTCTCCCTTCTGTTTTAAGAAAGGACTAATCTAATCTAGGAAGTGTTCTCAAAATATGTAATTTATATTCAGAATTACAGTGTATTTCTTTCTGTATTCAAATAACTCCCTAGTTCCTTTACTGGAAGAATAAAATTACATTTGTTATGCTGTTTTGACTTTATTGTATAAGGATTTTAGTGGCACCTTGAAACTCAACATCAGTCAAATAACTAAAATACCTTTATCATAGAATCATAGAATCATAAAATGGTTTGGGTTGGAAGGCACCTTTAAGATCATTGAGTTCCAACTCCCCTGCCACAGGCAGGGACACCACCCACTAGAAGAGGTTGCTCAAAGCCCCATTCAGTCTGGCCTTAAACACTTCCAGGGATGGGGCATCCACAGCTTCCCTGAGCAACTTGTTCCAGTACCTCACCACTCTCACAGTAAAGAATTTCTTTCTAGTATCTAATCTAAATATCTCCTCTTCTAATTTAAAGCCGTTACCCCTTGTCCTGTCACTACACTACCTGACAAAAAGTCCCTCTCTAGCTCTTCTGTAGGCTTCCTTCAGACACTGAAGGGTGCTATAAGGTCGCCCCAGAGTGTTCTCTTCTCAAGGCTGAACAAGTCCAGCTCCCTCAGACGGTCTTCATAAGACAGGTGCTCCATCCCTCTGATTATCTTTGTGGCCCTCTGCTGGACCCATTCCAATAGGTCCATGTCCTTTCTATGTTGAGGACTCCAGAGCTGGATGCAGTGCACCAGGTAGGGTCTCACGAACACAGAGTATAGGGGTAGAATCACCTCCTGCGACCTGCTGAACACGCTTCTTTTGATCCACCCCAAGATGCGGTTGACTTTCTGGGCTGCCAGTGCACACTGATGGCTCATGTTGAGCTTCTCATCTACCATCACTCCCCAAGTGTTCCTTAGAGCTGCTCTCCAGCCATTCTCCAGCCAATCTGTATTTGTGCTTGGGTTTGACATGGCCCAGGTGCAGGATTCTGCACTTGTCTTGGTTGAACTTCATGCAATTTGCACTAGCCCACTTCTCAAGCCTGCCCAGGTCCCTCTGGAAAGCATCACGTCCCTCCAGTGTGTCCACCATACCACCGAGCTTGGTGTAATCAGCAAACTTGCTGAGGGTGCACTCTATCCCACTTTGTCTCCAACAAAGATGATATATAGCACTTGTCCCAGTACTGACTCCTGAGGAACACTACTCATTACCGACTGCCACTTGGACATTGAGCCATTGACCACAACCCTTTGAGTGCAGCCATCCAGCCATTTCCTTATCCACCAAATGGTCCATCCATTAAATCTATGACTTTCCAGTTTTGAGACTAGGCTGTGACCTTTCTTTATTGAAGGACCCACGTTACGCTGGAGGCAGGTGTAATCAATGCACAAATTGCAGGGATTGTGTTCCCACATAATCTCATTTTGCCTGCAACTCTTTACAATGTCAAATGAAGACAGAGAAACCCAAGCACATCCTTCTGAAGTGCCAAGACTTTATTTTTGTGAAACTTCCCTAGAGATATTTCTTTTCCAAAATTCAGCATAATCATAAAAAACAGGAACTTCAGTACTTTTAAAATAAATTTGTTGAAGAGATTGTGAGGTTTTTCGTGGTCCCAATTTGAGGACCTTCTGAACATTTTTCTGTTCGACTTCTCCCCTGTGGGGTAAAAAAGCCTATGTCCTCAGCACTCAGGAACTGATTCTGGTATTTCAGTAGCTAATTCACTGCCACAAATACTTACCCTTGTTGCTTTGGACTGCATGACTAACTGATTGTTGGATACCCAGAGAAATGCTCCCTAACAAGTCTATGAGGCTGTTGTTTGCAATTGGTTTGGCTCATGAGTTTCCCCTAGTGCTGGGCTCACAGACATTTGCCTGTTGGCATACACATGGATGACTGCAGCACCACAGCCATACCCTTGCCATGGGATCTGTCAGAACAAACATCATCCAGAGTATGACAAGGAAGGCCAATTTAATAACTGCTTCACAGGAGACTAAAATGAAAACAATACAAAAATTGATTATATTTTCCCCATAAGTTTCTTTTCTCCTTACAAAATGAGTTAAGCATTATGCTGACATTTTAGAGCAACTGTCATACTGCCTCAACCCCTTTAATTCAAAATTGCTTCGATGTCTTCATTCTGCTATGAATTTGTAACAATATACATAAATATGGCCTTAGTGCTGGTATGGTTTCAAAATTGTGTAGTATCGCAGATTACTAGACTGTGAATGAAAAAAAAAAAGAAAAGTAATGTTTCAACTCAATGTTGAGAGATAAATGGGGAAGTTTGTGTTGGTGAAACATGAATCATTGTAGGGACAAATATTGTATTGCACTCAAATTCCTCAAATCCCATTTAATTCCTCTTGATTGCTTTTTATAACTTCATGTTAGTACAAGTTACCACCTTTTCTTCAGAAATGTGTGGTACCAGGACATTACAAGAAGCTACAGGGTCAGTTAGAGCTGTACAGTTAAGTCCCTTTCACTCTTTTGGATGGCTTAATGAACAGCGATAAAGCCACCTAGTGATACATAAAGCGAAGCCCAGCTTGAATGAACAGCATCATTTTCATAGACTAATTTGGGTCTATGAAGACCTAAATACGTATGCTGCACGTGTATCTACAACTAGTTACAGGAGTGCTCAAAGAAGTGAGAAAAAGCAAGTGATGGAAGCAGCTTGTTTGTTGATATGCTCACCTGACACTAGGACTGGTTGGGTGATTGCCTAGAAATAGGCCATGGACTTTCCTAGTGCGAGACATGGAGACAAAGAAACACTTCCAGATATTGCAACTGGATCCCAGGACATTGTTTCATCCTCTTGGTCAGTATTTTTCTGAACCAGTTTGTTTGCCAGTCTGTGCCTGCCATACATTCTTGCCAATTTGGCCTCGACTGGGTTCATGCCATTTTTTTCATGAGGTGCCTTAGCTGGAGGGTTAATCTATTCCAATTTCCTCCACATCTCACTTTTCACTAACTAGATATTTAAATTTCTATCTGAATGTAGGGCTTCAGATTGGAGTTTTTGGAGTAGAGAAGGAATGACAATATTTCCTATTATTTTCTAGACAGTATGTGTAATGCTGTCTTCTAACAAGTGACACAGCAAGTCATGGTATTAGTATTTTCTTAATAGTAGCAACCAGTGATCCATAAAGACTTTACTGGCTGCTGCAGAAACACTCACTTGTCTGAAATGTTTTACAGACCCAAGATCAGTGAAGTGTAAAAGGAAATACAGACGTGCTTATTATCACTAGAAAATAAAAAATGAAGAGTTATTTAGAGCTTTTCTCAAGTTCAGTCACAGCTCCAGCTCCCTTAATGCCTGACCCATGCTCCAGTCACAAGAACTATCCTTATCTTAGTAGATCTTTAAACTAAGTGTCGTCTTCTCCAGCACAGGTCACTACCAGATACTTCCAGTCTGAACAGTATAACTCAATCAATTTTCTTTTTATATGTGCTAGAAGAAGAAGCAGATTATTTCTGACAGACAGCTTATACTTCTATAAGTGTATTTTGGTAACTTTGATTTGATAGCCCTTTTAGAAGCATATAGTGAAGGGGTAATCTCAGGAAGCATGATCTGGTGGCAGAAGTAATGCAAGACATTTTGACCCTGCACCCTGCTTCTTCCTACCCCATGAACTGTGCCAGGACAATTCTAACTGAGCTCCTGCTGTGAAGGAGGTCAGGGAATTTGGTAGATCCTCCCAAAAACTTTTTTTTTTTTTTTTTTTAGCTTTAAAATAAGGCAATTTATACTCCTAGAAGTAGGAATGAGAGAAGTTATACTGAACACTCTCTAGTCTGAAACCTCTGATGCAGAAAGTAAATGAGAATAAATTTCATTTAATTTCAGTGTTATATACCCAACACTATGCCCACAAAAGATCAGTGAATATGCATCTTGAAAATGAGCCACATTTAGTGAAACACACAGGCTGAATCTACAAAAACGCGTATAGAAACGTCCCATACTTTTAGACGTTCCTGCTCCCTGGCTCTTAGGTCCTGGATTCTCACACCAGCTGTACTTCCTTTCTAGTTCTATCATAGTCTTTCTAGAACTACGTGCAAGATCCACAGTGTGGGGTCTCCAGGGATTTATCTTGCAGCATAATGCAATATATCTTCCCTTCACTTTTAATTTCTGTACCAGTAATTGCCAAATACTTTTTTTCACTGCTGGCCTCAAATGGCTTTTTTAGAGAACTGTAGAAAGGACTCCAAGGTCTCCCTCATGTGTGCTAGCTGCCCAGGCAAGGACTTCCCAGTACGGAAATTTTTAGGGATCTTTCTCCTTTTTTCATGTGTTATTTTGCATTTACTGACTCTGAACACACTCAACTATTTTATTACCCTGTCAGCCGAGTCTCTACACCCAGAACTACACATAGTTCTGGGTACCATGAATAATTTTGTAGCAACAGAAGACTGCCACCCATAAAATGCTAAACAATTCTAATTTACAGCCTTTCATTGCCAATGCTTAGAAGAGAGAACAAGCCTCATTAACACTTTATCTTATATGTTTATCATATTAAGGATATATTAAATCAATCTGTCCTTTATTTAAGGCAGAGTAGGAATAGACAAACAGTAAAAGAGACATACTGACAGAAGAAAATGTCTGTACTGTGGAAGGGATTTGTCTGTTGCAGCTCAAGGCTGTGTGAAATTAAATAAAAAAACGTAAAAGAGCCAATGATACAAGGCAATTCTATCAGCAAGTATTTGTGGACTCTAGGGATCTTTTTCTCCACCTGCCATAGATGTTCAGAAGAACCTAATGTCTCTACAGCCCCCAGGGCATTGCTTTGGTCAATGCATACAGAACTGCTGTCACAAACTGAAGCTACTGAAGATTTATCACCACCAACATAATAATCCTCTTTAATTTGTAAGCCTGGTTTCTGGACTCTTCACATGCATTATCCATTGCGTCAGAAGATAAACCTTTAACTATGTAACTGTGGCAATCCTTCAGTGATTCCACTCAGAAAATATGTAAGAGAAACTGTGCATGTTGTTTGTCTCTGATTCTTTTATGTAGTTAAAATACACAGGACTTATTCTCAGCAGTTGGACCGGCCCTGCTTTCTTATCTTCCTGACAACAACTTGTAACATCTGTCAATGCTTATTTAGGAGTGCACCAGGACACAAAGAGTGCTAGGACAATTACTCTGAGCTATGTACTACATTATCAGGATGCTCTTGTCTTGACTTT
>VZTM01011305.1:0-11365 GCA_013400555.1 Jacana jacana | reverse complement strand
TCCCTGACTGTGTTTAAGAGTAGATTAGATGTGGTGTTGAGGGATCTGGTGTAGGGGAGAACTTGTAGAGTAGGGCTGATGGTTGGACTTGATGATCCCAAGGGTCTCTTCCAACCTAAATGATTCCATGATTCTATGATTCTATGATTCTAATTAAAAATTATTGCAGACATACTGAAAATTTTGCAGATACTCTTTCTACTGGTCAAGATTGACTTCAAATTATTCAAGCAATCTGTCAGAGACCTGGTCAAGCCCCAGTCAAGACCCACATTGAGCGCTAATAAATCTGTTATGATTTGGGCTCGACTAGCTGCTAAAATAGATAATCAGAAGATGATCACTTTTACTTCTTCCCCTTTCAACAAAGGGAGACCATCTTCCTTCAGGGAGAAATGGATGAGAGAGAAAAGAGACTTATGAGTTTAAGCAAACTACTTTAGTGAAAACCTAAATTAAATAATAAAAAGAAAATAATTAAATGTACACAACATTCAAAACCGTATTGAGCTCCCAGGATGATGATTACATCACAGGTACAGGGAAAGTCCCAGAAGGGACTTAGCAATGGGTGGGAACTGGATTCCAGATCTGGATTCAGGAATGCAGAGATGGAATCAAAGGCAGATGAACAGATAGAGTCCTTCTCAGACTTCAGCTCTTGAAGAAAGTGGGCTGACCCTTCAATTCCCCAGCTTTTGTACTGAGCATGATGCAGATTGGATAGAATAATTAGTCAGTTTTGGGTCACCTGCCCTGTCCGCTCCTCCCTACAGGTGTGAGACCTCAGCACTTTTCCCCTTCCAACAGGTCATGTACCAAAATTAGATGACCTTGGTTGTTATAGCAATAAGTATAAGCAAGAGCATCTCTGCATACCATTCCTTGGTATAAATTACAAACATCAGATCTTATCATTCTGGAAGCTGTTCAGTTAGTTAGGATATGCTTAGCTGCAAAGTACAATTACTGAAAATTGGTTTGTTTTAACTCAAATACATGCTAAGCATTTTGTACAATATATAAGAAAACACAAAACTTAAATAGACATTCTTTCATGTGAAAGTTGTTAGCTTCTATGTGTATTTGTGTGTTTGCCTTTCAATAAAATGGTTGCTATCTGTATTCTATGACTTAATATATTTCATAATTAAATTTCTTTTGATTTATTTCCATTTTTCTTGACTAGTAGAACAGTTAACATTACAAAATGCAATAGCAGCTTCAGCTCAAGTTAGCTGAAAATGGTAACTTTTGTTTATTTCTGAGTTTGTAACACTAGTTTTGAGCTAGAGGTCTATGCAAATCTGCTATCAGTATGCTATGTCTTATCAAGAGAATAAGAAGTTGTAAAAATGTAAGTTATGTTGCTTAAGGAACTTTGTACTCAGAATCCTTCAGTCAAGAAACTTGAAGAACTTTTTCACCATTGACTAATAATCACAACATAGAATCATAGAATGTTTTGGGTTGGAAAGGATCTTTAAAAATCATCTGGTCCAATTCCCATGTTATAGGCAGAGATCCTGTTACTACAGACCCTGGTAAAAAGTCTCTCTCCAACTTTCTTATAAGCCACTTGTAAGTATTATAAGGCCATGGCTTTTGAAATATGAAACAGAGTGGCTTGGTAACTACATCAGCCAATTCCCTCAGGACCCTAAGATGCATCTCATCAGGTCCCATGAACTTAGGACATGTGTAAGTTCATGTTCTTCAGGTGATCAAGAACCTGAACCTGATCTGCTACAATGAGAGGGACTTCATTCCCCCTGTCCCTGCCTGCAGGTTCACAGTCTTCAGAGGTGTGGGAAGAGTGATTACCAGTTAAAATTGAGACAAAAACTTGTTGAATACCTCAGCCTTCTCTATGCAGGTTGCCACTAGTTCTAGTTATCCTGTCTTATATGTCAAGGAGGACACTTTTTTTTTTTTTTTTTTTTTTTTTTTAATCTTCCTTTTCTGGTCAGCACACCTGTACAAGCCCTTGTACTCTTTGCATCCCTTGCCAAATTCAGCTCCATTTGTGCCTTAGCTTTCCTGATCTCATCTCTACGTATTCAGGCAACATCCCTATATTCTTCACAGTATACATGTCCCTAGTTCCACAACCTGTGCACTTCCTTTCTTCCATTCTTGTAGGCATGCATCTACTCTCCTTACACAGATGGAGAACAAGAATTTCATTCTAACAACCTACCATACCTTGAATGAAGGCACACAAAGCATAGTGATGTGTCTCCTCCTAAAGATAAGGTAATATGGGATATCCTACTTATCTATTCTGTTTGCTGAATTCTGAAGATAGGTGCCTTGTTGCTATATAAGGTGCGTTGTAAAGTTATCTATGCCTATGTTTTCAGTCATTGAAAGCTGAAATAGATTCTTACAGAAATTTATAGATGTACAAGTTCTGAAATTGGCTCTACCCAGTTCCCAAAACTGCATATCTTTAGCAACCTGTAATAAAACATTTATGTTTCCTTGGGTCCTCTGATGTCAACCTTTGTGCACACTTTCAAAGCTTCTGCTACTGTCTTTTGCTTATACTCACAGGGGTATCTGCTACAAAAAAGCAATAAAAAAGATTATAGCTGTATTTAAAACATTGATCCCAATAAGCCTTTGAAACAGAAATAATAAACATACTTTGACCCTTGTTCTCGGCCTCATAAACACATTCTCAGTATATATAATCTCCTAGATATTGTATCTGAATTTCCCCAGTTCACATTACCATGTGACTAGTCCAACCACCCAGTCCAACATCATGCAAACAGAGATGAAGCTGGGTTAAAGTACCATTTGGACTTTTTCCCCTGATGGCCTCCAGTTAGTAAGAGCTCTATTTGAGGTAACTCTATGATGAAATGTTAAAGAAAATGAAAAATATTGGCTTACACCAACACTTTCATCCTATTAAACGTGTCTGAAAACACAGTCTTCCAGTTGCCATTTTTTGTTTTGATCTCATTGCAGCTCAGTGTGGTTAATGTTAAAATGGACTAGCTTTAAAATCTGCCCTGAATTTGGTCTTTTGTTGTTGGTTTGTTGTTTTGTTTTGTTTTGTTTTGTTTTGTTTTGTTTTGTTTTGTTTTGTTTTGTTTTGTTTTGTTTTGTTTTGTTTTGTTTTGTTTTGTTTTGTTTTGTTTTGTTTTGTTTTGTTTTGTTTTGTTTTGTTTTTCTCTGGGGACTGGCACTTCGCTCACAGATGCATCCATTTTTTTCCAAACAGCCTTTATTTCTCATATTGCTTAAAGGAAGGAAATCCAGGCTTTACTGCCAAGCTATGAGATAACCTGCAGAAACTTCCCATTCTAGTCCTTAATCATTAATGACAGACTTGAGCTACAGGGCCAGTGTACACAGTAACAATTCTCTGAACGTACTGCTTCTGCAAAGAACTACATTCCCTTCATACTCTGGATTTATTTTTAAAGGGATAAAAGTACCTAGGATACTGTCATCCATGTCTTGTCAGTTTATGCAGTCTCCAACTAGGATGTACATAGGGAACCAAAATTTAGGGACTGCACGGTAGAAGCATCTGCCCTAAAGCAAACACAGTCCCTTTGTGATACTGTCCTCCAGGCAACAGAGCATGCATATCTTTATTTAAACTGAAACTCCAATTCTAAATGAAAATTACAAGATTTTGGTAATATAAAATCCTATTTACAAAACTAGCTGGTAATCATTTATTGCAAAAAGTATGAACTTATTTTACATTTAACGTTTTTCATTATAAGAACTTTATCTTAAAGCTATGAAAACATTTTAGAAACATCCAACTATTGGTAGTGCTTCATTACATTTGTTCATAAGAAGCATGCTATTGTAGCTATTCATGCTATTTTTTTCCCTAATTTTCTTGAATTTATGTTAGAAAATAAAATTGTCCTGAATAGATGTACATGAAACAAGCATGGATTCTCCTGACCATGTCATATTCTACGATTGTACTTCACAGGTTACAGTCATTTGGTTTATTTGAATGGAAATTATTTGAATTCTTTAATGTTAGAAAAACAATATAATAGGTTCCCGAGTAAAACATTATCTCAAAAGTTTCAGAATCAGTTTATTAATAATGTACTTAAAAAAGAATGAATACTGGCTACAAGCTGGGGTAGTATAAATCTGCATTAAAATTTTTAGAAGAAATCAATGTACAAAAATTGTAATGAGTTTATAAAACACAGCATATTTACATACTGTTTCTTAAGTAACATCTCCAGTAATAATTTGGGTTTAGATTTTTATAAATCTAATGCATTAAGTCCATAAAGTAACAATTATTTGTATATTTTAATAAAACCTCTTATGTGCACCATATAATACACAAATTAAGTAAACCATAAAATCCAAAATATAAATGAGCTGGAAATTACAATTTCAAAATAGTTTTATAATCTGTTATAAGGTGCTACAAGGTGCTACAAGACATGATTTAATAGTTTAGTGGGTAGTATTGGCGACAGGAGGACAGTTGGACTAGATGATCTTGTAGGTCCTTTCCAACCTTGTGTTTCTATGATCCTATGATTATGATTCTATGTGATTTCTATAATCCTATGATTCTATAATTTAACTGCATAAACATCAAGATATATAGAGATATTTAAAATGCAGGCATATTCATTTTAATTTTCATTATAAGATTTAAAATAATTTGTTGAATAAGAGAAAAATTACTTTTGGCATTAAAATACTGCTTCTTAGTAATAAAATGTCAACTATGCTTTCAGAAATTTCAGAGTAAGTAAGAAAATGGGCAACAGAAAGTATACCACAGCATATAGGAAAAGAATATTTTAGGAACATTTTGTGGAAGTTATATCTATGGAACTAAATGAGAATTGCCTTTCTTCTATAAGATTACACCTCTCCTGTAGAATTTTACAGCACTCCTATCCACTATTAAATTTTACTGGAAGCTAAAATAAGCCCTCTAGAACAGGTACTAAGTTATAAAATTCTTTCCCTTAAAGGTTAGTGAATCCCTGAGGCCGTTTTATAGGCACTGAAGCAAAATGCATGATGCTGGTGTGATGAAAATCACAAACTTCTGACTCAAGAATCAGTATTTGCCTGAATCCCAAGATATCAGTCAGTGTTTATCTCCAAGAAGGAATATGCCCAATGGTGGTACAACATTAACTGTCATTTGCATTTGATGGCTGTATTTGATTTGTTTTCTGGAAGTGTGGCAGTAAGATGAAGGGCTACATCGAATCACTGTATGCCTATATGTCAACACAAAATTTCTGTTTTTAAATCTAGGGTCTTTGGGTTTTTTTCTGATCTCATATATATTGTATAATTGCATGGAGTATAACATAATAATAGAACAAACGTGAACAACACTGTCCAGAGTCAAACCCACTACCGTGTATTTCAAGTGTTGTTTATTTATGGAATCATAGAATGATTTTCTGGAAGGGACTTTTAAAGATCATTTAGTCCAACTCTCCTGCCAGGTTGCATTCACAACTTCTCTGGGCAACCTGTTCAGTGGCTCACCAACGTCACAGTAAAGAATTTCTTCCCAATATCTAGTCTAAATCTACTTCCTCCCAATTTAAAACAGTCACTCCATGACAAAGAGTCCCTCCATATCTTGTAGGCCTCTTTTAAGCACTGGGGTGCTTCTATAAGGTCTCCCTGGAGCCTTCTCCACTCTGGGCAAAACAACCCAAACTCCCTCAGCCTGTCCTAATATATGAGGTGCTCCAACCTTCTGATCATCTTCATGGCCCTCATCTGGACCTGCACCAACAGGTCCATTTCCTTCTTATGTTGGGGACTCTGGAGCTGGACACAGTACTTCAGGTGGGGTCTCATGAGATCAGACTAGAGGAGGAGAATCACCTCCCTCAACCTGCTAACCACTCTTCTTTTAATGCAGCCCAGGACAAGATTGTCTTTCTGGGCTGTGAGCACACATTCCTGGCTCATATTCAGTTATTCATCCACCACTACTACCAAGTCCTCCTCAAGGCCAGTCTCAATCCACTCATACAGCAGCCTTTATCAATGTTTGGCATTGCCCTGACTCATGTGCAGGACCTTGGGCTTCGCCTTGTCAAACTTCATGATGATTGCATGGGACTATGTCTCAAGCCTGTCGAGGTCTATCTGGCTGGCATCCCTTCCCTCGAGAGCATGAACCACACCACTCAGTTTGGTGCCATCTCCAAACTTGCTGAGGGTGCACTCTATCCAAATTATGTTTACTATTTGTATGCATATTAATACATAGCATTTAGAAATTCTGATCTTGTCTATGAAGAGTATCTTTACAATCAATTAGAAAGATCCCAAACAATAGCAGCTTTGGCTTTAGAAAATGAATTATACCATAATCAATTACAAGTAACCACAGGAGTCCATTGAGTATGTGTCTTCTAAATACATGAAAGCCAAAGACCATCAGTAGCCCTGAAGTGAACAGATCAAGTTGCTCATGGCTATAAGGCTTCCAGATAGTTCCTAATAAAGCAGATTTGTCTAGAAGAGAACTAATTGGATTGGACATAACTAATGTGCTTGCTTCTGACCATGCTAGAAGCAAATAGTTGCTTCCTGTTAGGATTTGAAAGTGTGTCACTTGCGAGGAGGCAGATAAAAAACTCCCACTTGTGATGCAATACTCTCCAGAGTCTTTCATAATCTTTATTAATTTTTCTCAAGCAATATTTCCTTGGTTGACCATGAAATTTGATCTTAAAAATGTATTTTTTTTATGTGCTTAAGACAACAGGAACACTGGTTATAGGCTGATCCAGACTCCTGAGCAGTTTTATTGGATGCTATTCTGAGTGTGACAGTCATTCTCTTTCAAATATTTCCTGCAGGGTAGTAATGTAGAGTGACTGTCTCTCACTTGTGTTGAAATTAAGCTTTTAAATAGGTTCTTTTGTCTTATTCCAAAAAATGAAAGGGATAGGAAGACCCCAGAAAGATACTTGAAGCATGAGGGTAGATAAACCTTCACATGAAAAGTCTGCAATTAATATTACTTCATCTATTAGAATTAACTCTTTAACTGTTGTTTTAACACTAGGGCATGACAGAGTCAGGACAACTTGCCACCTCTCTTAGATTCATTACAAAAGATATTTATAAGATATGTATAGCAAATTACACAGAGAAAAAAAAAACAACAAACAAACAACCCAAAAACCCACAAAACCAACAACAACAACAAAAAACCCCCAAACATTTATGTGTATTTATATACCTATACCTGCATATACATATATACATGAAGGATAATTCCGTATAAAGAAAGGATATCTTACTTGAGAGGCACAAATGCAGCTAAAAATTACACTCATCTATTTCATGATAATATTCAAACTGATTACTTGTGATTCCAGCGATTGCAAAATAGTCTTAAAAATACTTTGTTTCTTTTAGCATGTCTCATCAGTTTGTCATGGCTTGTTACAGTAATAACATTCAGGATAGCTTGTGACATGACACAATGTGACATATTCTGATCAAAAAAGTAACATGACTTCATACAGAATGTCAGAAATTTACATTAAATACATGATTTGTTTTGAATTATCAGTATGAATTTCAAGTAGTAAGTATGATTTCAGTTTGCATAAAAGCTACAAATTCCAACTCTGTGCTGCTATACTGGGGACTTTAGAGTATCTAAGCTAGACAAAAAAATGAAAATTACAGAGTTTAGCAATGAGTTAAAGCTGAAGCTTCTTTTAAACTGTATTTGCAAATCCATACAGAATTTTAATGCAAAAATAATTACAAGTCTTAAATAAAATTTCAGGCATAATTTCACTTTATGGTAAATCAATACTTTCAGCTTTCTTCGTTACCTCCCTCAAAAAAGAAAAAATGTATTGGCTGTGTGTCCTTTTAACTACAGTTCCCAGATTTTTAGCTGCTAGTGCTGTCTGCAAAGAACATCAGCTTAAATTACTTTCACTTCTCATGTCACTGAACACTTTAGGGAGTGGTTAATTTCTGTTATATTTTAAAAAGAAAAAAAAAAAAGCATTATGAATATTAGGTGTGCTGACATACATTTTAGTCTTATACTTTGCATTTTTACAGCATTGTCGTTCTATAGCTACTTTACTAAAATTCCATTTATAAGAAAATTTTAAGTATGAAAATATAGTTTCAGATAAATTGACTTAAAATTGATGTGGAGAAGAAGCTTATTTTTTTAAAGATGTTTTACTTCAGATAAAAGCTGTTTCATAGATCATAACAAGAAGGAACACAGCTTAAGATAAAGACATTTACCTTCCTCAGATCATATTTGTCTCATTAAGTGCAACTAAATAATGAAATAGAGATTGGATAGCTTCCTACAAAGCAAAGAAACTAGAAGTAAAGACATGAAGGAATTTAAGGTAATTGTTCAAAGCTCCTTTTAACTAAATTTGGAACATATCTTCAGAAAAGGAGATTTGGACTATATAGGATATATATTTTCTTGTCATAGAGAAGAATGGTAAAAATAGTTGATCAGAGTAGCTCTTCAGACTCACATGGGACACACATTGAGATTCAGACCATGAACCTTGGGAACCTATCCTATATTTTTATTTTATGCATGTTGTGGATAACTTTTAAAGTAAATGGTTTAATTGCTATGGAATCAATGGAAACATTTTATGTCTAGTAGTGATCATTTATTCTAAAAGGTAATTTAGCAACTTCTTTTGAAAAGCAAGTTCATCTATTAGCAATGGAAAATTAGGTGCAAGCTAGATGCTTAAATTGGAATATCCAACTGTATATCATAGAATCATAGAATGCTCCAGGCCAGAAGGGACCTCTAGGGTCATCTAGTCCAACTTCCCCACAGTCAACAGGGATACACCCCCAGGTCACCCAGGGCCCCGTTCAGCCTCACCTTGAATATTTCCAGGGAAGGGGCCTCAACCACCCCCCTGGGCAACTTGTTCCAGTAGTCCACGACCCTCATAGTCAAGGACCTAATCCTACTATCCACTCTAAATTTGCTCTTCTCCAGCTTGAAGCCATTGCCTTTCATCCTGTCACTGCAGGCCTCTGTAAACAGACTCTCCCCACCCTTCCTGTAGCCTTCCTTCAGGTACTGGCAGGCTACTGTTAAGTCTCCCTGGAGCCTCCTCTTCTCCAGGCTGAAGAAACTCAGCTCCCTCAGCCTGTCCTCATATCAAAGGTGGTCCAACACTCTGATCATTTTTGTCGTCCGCTCCATCAGGTCCATGTCATAATCATAATCTGTAGCTATATTCAGTCATAATACAAAAAATTGTTCTTTCTTATTGCACATGAAGAAGAAAAATCTCTAAGAGATAGCTAGCAGAATACAGCTACTGATACAGGACTTAGAAAGACAAGCACTTATGAAACATCTGTTCTCTATTCTCGGTAGGGCCTCCACTTACAATGTTTACTTCAACACCTCAGAAATTTTCACATTATGTATAAAAATATTTGAGGACTCTAAACATTGAACAGTGAAAGTCTAACTTCTTTATTAGTGCAGGTTATCTATAATACATTATGAAGCTAAAAAGGTCAGTGAAAGCAATAATTTATAATCCCAAAGTGTCTATAAATATTAAAGTAAAGATTTTTTAAAGATATGAAGTATGCATTGTTGTATGAACCCTTTTAAAGTTGAGTTTTGAGTGATTTAAACAGGCTTCTGCTGTCGTAAAAACTACCCCTCCCTTTTCACTGTATTTATTGGTGCCTATTACAGATTTTTATTCTTTCCAGCAGGAGTCCTCTTTATGAAGTTTTTGTTGTTCTAAAAAGAACAGAAAATCCTTGAATAAATGTCAAGGAAGTTTGATACTAGTTCAGGTCTGAAAACTGTTTTCCAAACAGAAAGGTTCCTAACTTTCTATTTATCGTTTATATCTATCCAGTGAAGTCACGTGTCTCTTCAGATATCACAGATGTTCATATACCAGCAGATATTCAAAGCATTAAATTTATACTGTTGGTTTTAAGTGTTTAATCCAGGAGGTTAATATGTTTATCTCTACCATCAAAAGATCTATCAGCTCCTTTAAATTCATAACTTCGGGGCTATCAGAGTTTTCTCAAATGGAGTTTTCTCATAATCTCAAAATATGAATTCTTCATATTTTGTTCCACTTTTCCTCTCTCAAGGTTGTAATGGGAGTATTCATTTTTGATTCATCTGCACATGACACACTTTATTCAACCTGGAGACAATGCTCTCAACAAGCGAGGAGAGCAGCTTCCATCAAAAACTCATGTTACATGCTTTTTTAAAGTGCACAGTGGTGTTAAACAAAGAACAGGATGAAACTTTGGGGAGAAAAGTATTGCAAATTCAACTTCATCTTAATATTCTTTATACTGTACTCTCACTCCTGAAGTATTAGTATGCAAAACTCAACCCTTGACTGGTACTTGCAGAATATAGAAGATGCTTTGAAACTTTGTCCAGATGAAGCCTTGACAATTTCAAAACCATCTAAAAAACCTGATTGACTACCATCCAGAACAGTATAGCATCTTTTTGGCTTCCTTTTCATTAGAAAGGATTGCAGAAGCACCTCAGAAATGTCATCATCTTACCTTGTTCTACAATACTAATATTTCTTTCATGTCATATTTTCAGGTATATTATAAAGTGACATGAGTCATATTTTGTTATTTTGTTTGTTTTTAGTCCTTAATGGATTTTTATCACTTTCTTCACCTTTTTCATTTAGAGGAATGTGGATATAGGAGTTAGCCAATTGCTTTCTGTAACCTTCTATTTATGGTAGCAGTCCAATCTGCAATAAAGAGTTGACATCAATATTACAGCAATGTGTGAAACTTTTACTTCAGAATCTAGTTGGGATTTTAGGATATTTAGGCCCAGGAAGAGTACTCAAATACCAACCTTTCTGAAAAATCTGCTTTAATGGTTCCAATAGTTCACTTGTCCCTTTAGTATACAGGTAAGCATAATACAATCCCGCAAAGCCTCTGAAAAGCAATTGAACAGGTAAAACTGGCAAAACGTACTGTGTAGAAATTGTGTTAGCACTGAGGTAGAAATGGCATGTGAGGAAAAAGATTTTTTATTTTTTTTCGTCACATGCCAACCCCTGATATTCTGTGATTCTGTGATTATTTCATACTGTGTGGATGATGATCATATCAAAACCATAATGTAACCATATATGACACTACAGACATAACTCAGTATGACTTGACATATTGCAAGAATTTTTAAGTTGGTTCTCTATGCAGTTCCATAAAACCGTAATCTGGACTCTTTTAGTAGAGTTACAGACAGGCCAACAACACAGTGTTATTATTTCTTTCCTATCTGCACACTTTCTTACAGAGTAGCACACAC
>VZTM01011304.1:29040-43571 GCA_013400555.1 Jacana jacana | reverse complement strand
TTTTGGTATTTGGTAATTTGATAATTGTGGTATACTTGTTTCAGGATTTGAACAGATGTGACCCATTAGATTTCAGAACTGAGCAGAAGTGTTATGCAAATGCAAATGTAAAATCCAAAGCCAGCTGAGGTAAGCAGAAGAGATTCAGGTATCTTTGATGGCTTTGAAGCAGGTCTGAGTGTGTGTGTCCCTGAAGTCATATGTGTGTCTGTGTGTGTATGTGCCGGGGACAAAGGAGACATTTGTACAATCACTTACATTGACTTTGAAATATTGGTTTTGGAGGGTGTATTCAAACTGCCTAATTTAGGGGTTGAAAGTACTGTGTCATTTAGGATGAAGACAAAAAAAAAGTGAAACTCTTTTATCTGTGGGTTGTATGGGCTCCCCACATGCCAGTGTAGACACTTAATGTCTGTGTTTATATGAAACAGATATTATAACCTGAATATACATTTTACAATCAAATTGAACATGTTTTTAAGCACCTAGTTTATCTTAAGTGCTTGAGCAGTGCTTCAACAGGAATGTAATACAGAACATAAACCAGAGCATCACAATTCACAAAAAAGGGAAGTAAAGTTAAAACATTTAAAAGGTCTTATATAATTTTTAGATTATGAAGAAACTATTTGATATGTTTATTACTGTCAATTGGAAGCAGTGGAATTTTCTTAGTAATTTGTGAGTTAATTATTTGACACCCTGAGAAATCCAAGCTATAAAGCATACCATGATCAAATCAATGATAATAAGAAATAGTTTTGATGATTTTTTTCAGTGTTTTATTGTTCCATACAGAGACAAGAAGAGACATTGTAGAAAATTGATTTTCAGTGGAAAAGTTCCCATGTTAAGCGTTGTATTCATCATATTGGAAAACAGTGAGATTTTTAAGAAGATCTACTAAATAGTACAAGCCATATTAGTAAAACTCTTTCCTCCATAGAGTTAAACTCAGGCTGTTAAAATGAATTATGAATTGGGCCAGGCATCCAATCCCTGAGTTTCTTACCCAATGGCCTGCTGTGAGGCACAATGTCCTCTGTGATGTTAGAGTTGACAAGCCGTATCTACCTCCCAAAAGATGAATAAGGCCTTATATTATACATGTTATAATTCTGAAAAAAAACTTTATGGCTCTTTTATTATCCTTGATCTGTGCATACAACTCCTGTTAAGTACATACTAATATTGTAATATATTATATATAAACAATTAAAAAAACAAGTGACTGGTAATTACAAAGGACACCTTCTATGAAAGTTGTATTTCCTTACCAAATTTCAGGGCCCTGATTCTGCCAACAGGCTCTGATCATCCTGATGAGCCTACAATCCTTTCTCCATAATCTGCATCCTCTTTTCCCACACTTCCCAGAGGCTTGGCTTCCTGTGTTCAGGGTCACTTCTGATCTGCCAGAAGCCTGCAACGTTTTATATTCTTGCTGGAAAACATCTATGCTATAAGAAAAATGGTGTGAGAGTGTAGGACCTCCATGCACATGTGGTACTCACAGGCTTCATTTAAGCTCAGGCCCCTGCCCTTGATCCATCACTGTTCTATGCTGTAGTATGCGATTCTTGGACTTTCACCATGCCAGTCCTGACCTTTACTTGCTGATCTGACTTCCCAGGCTGATCTCAAACCTGCCATCACTACTGTCTGGTGTCATCACTACAGGCTGTCTGGTGATCAGGGCTGCACCCTTCATCTATGGTCTTGCTGCCAGCCTCAGCTCCCTGCTCACCTTCCCTTGTGGAGTTGCCCACTCCTGTTATTCACTGATGCTGAGGTGCTGTACCATAATTCAAAGTGTATACTGGTATGGGAGAAGTGTAGTGATAGGGGCCCTCAGTGAAAGTTCTTTCTTTTATCTCAATCCACGGACCACAAACAAAAGTTTTGGCAGCTTCTGAAGAGGTACCTTGTTAACCAGGAAAAGCTATATTATCTAGTACAGAAAGTGAATGTACTGTGATTTAGTAGAATACATTGAATAAAGAAGGACCTTGGGATGCCTTTTGTTATGATATTAGAAGAATGGCTTAAAAATATCCATTAAGTAATTAGATTAATTACAGCTTTTCTCCTATCTCATAGGAAATGTTCAAGTTCTGTTTGACTCTCATACTTTCTTTGAAATCTTGGCCAGGCAGCCAGGACAGGGTGCCGTCACCTGAGGCTGATACTAGCAGCACAATGATAATTTCCTAGAGCATCTTATTCTGTAAGCTGACCCCAGAGTAATTAAAAGATTTGTATTTGTACCACTAAGATTTCTTTTTCTTCATCCAAGAAGAATCATTCCTATCACTCCTGCTTTACACCTCTCTCCTGAATGCTGGTTTAAGGCAGGTCCATAACCACAGGGCTCCATCACGACCCTATTAACTGGCAATTCAACTGATAGCTTCATCATTAGTGAAAAAGAACTACTTTCCCATAATGGAGCTGAGATGAACATCAGAAAGTTTCCCTTTTCTCCCTATTAAAACATGGCGGGACTGCAATGTAGATAATTAGGCATCTCTGGTTTAGCCTGCTGAGCACACTTGGAGAGTGCTTACACCCTCAGCTTGCTGTGACAGATCTGAGGCTTTTTTGCTGGGGTGAATCCTCATTGATCCAGGACTACAATGTAGGCATACTGTATATAAATTGTAGTCCTGGCACATCTGCTGCTGTGCTTGGCACAGGAGGGAAAGCAGACATAAAGGGTCATAAAGTTTTTGTGTGCGTTTGTGGATCCTGCTGTGCCCCTGAGAACCTGCTTGCCACTAGTGCAAAACATTATATTTTAAAACATAAATGGGTATTTGACTGGGGGGGGGGAGAGAAAACGCACAGGTTGATGCTGTGTTAAAGGGATGAGCTGCATATATCTCATCTGCCAGAATGGTGAGCCTTGCAGCAGTAGACTGCAAGCAAGGCTCCAGATACTAAGTACTATGCATGTTTCAGGCTGAAATGAGCCATAGACAGAACACATGAATTATGGACCCAGTAAGTAAAGCAGATGATGGTTGTCTCTAGAAAGACAGATAAAGGCCTTTCTTGCAATATGGAGCAATCTTGGACTGTGGCCTGCTTTCAAGGCTATCTCAAGATTGCTGATGCAGAAAATGATATCCAGAATGCATACATGATACAAACGTGTCCAGAATCCAAAATGCTCCCTTCCTACGGTTCTCTTGGAAATCAATTTGGCTACAGAAACTGGCTTTCTTTAATTAGATCCTTTTACCTTTATAAGATTGTAGTTGAAACTTTCCTCTCTGAGATAGAAAAGGTAGTTTAAAGCTCCAGAGGTTCAGGAAAAAAAAATATGGGTTCTAAAGCAAGTGCTCTTGAAGGCCATCATATAAGTCATCATATAAAAAGAGGCCATCATGTAAATCAATGTCATGTATATATGCCTCACTGATCCTCCTCAATGAAAGTAATGAGCCATTTGTCCATAAACATGTAGATGCCATCTACAAATGAAATATATAGAATTACAGTTTCATAAACGTATCTAATTCTCCATGTCTCTGAAGTACTCAACAGTAAAGAAGGAAAATATTTCAGGTATTCTTCTTTAATATTTCCTATTTCCTGAGGTACTTGTCTATTTGTCCACTGCACTCACTGTTTTGAATCACATTCTAAGCAGCCTAGTTCTCCCCACCTTCTGTAAGTCACTGAGGAAGACTGAACATACTCTATTCCCTTTATTCACCTGGGGCAAATATTCTTTAAATCGTTACATTTGCTTGTGCTGAATCCAGTATCAAAATCCACTATGGTCATAGAATAAAGCCTATGTGATACAATGGAGTCATAGAGCCAGTATTTTTGTTAGTTTCCAATGTATAAATTTTTTAAATAGAAAATAAGAAAAGTTGAAGAAAAACATTCTCCCAAGAACAAACAAAGCAGGAGTACTTATTAAAACTAATCACTTGAAAGAACCTGTATTGAGGGGGGTGTGTGTATGTGTGCGCGTTAATGTATAGACTTAATGTTCTGGTTTTTGCATTCTCAAAAAAAACAGAAAAAGAGCCCCCAAACCACCAATCACCCTTTTCTTTATTCCACAGGGCTAGGAAATAGGGGTTTTTTGGTAAGAAAAATTAATTTCAATTTCCCTCATTTTCATTAAAGTTCTCATGCATGAGGTTGCTGCTTGGGTTTTCCTCAACTGGAACAAAGCTGGCAAAAAATATTTTAAGCTAGCTTTCAAGTCCTAGGAGCTATAGAATGAAAAACAGTCTGCTGGCAGACTCTATCAAGGGTATTCCTTTCTTTTCTCTGAGAGTTTACTGCAACATTTTATATTACAAACCATGAAATTCTGCTTTCTACTCATGAAATATGTCTGGAAATTACTTTTATTACACTTGAATGCTTCTAATACATTTAACATCCTGTGGACAACTTTTAATTATGCATGTGGAATCAGACTTGAGGCATCCCCAGGGCTCAAAAATCAACCCTTTATTATCTATGATCAATGTTTTACCACTGGATATTTATCTGTGATTATACTAATTACAGTATAGTCAGTATACTTTCAGTTTTGGGCATACACTTTCATAGACTGTTTGATTCCTTGGTTTGATTCAAGTAAAAACTTGAAGGTAACTTGGGAGTGCTTTCTGACATGTGTGACAAAGCTCTCGTATCTTTTTAGTAACAAAGTAATGTGTTCACTGATATTCCTGTTTTTCTGGCAAGTATTTGTTTTTTTTTTTTTTTTCTGTTAAAAACAGCAGGTGTTAATGTCCTCATTATTCTTCACATATTTCTGTTTCTTTTAATCAAACTTAAGTTGATAGTTAAACTAAACAATTCAAAAACAAAGAAATATTCACTATGTCAGGTTTCCTTGCACACAGTCACCAACTTCATACGATTAGACTGATTCTTCATGTGCTCTATTAATATCCAAACTGTGCCTCACCAAAACTGATTGGCTTTCATGACGGTCTCTGTAAAAATTGATAGAGGGATCTGAAATTTATTTTAACTCTCATTTCTCTTACGACTGTATTTATTATTTTTTATATATTTTTGCTCTTGAACTGATAGTTGTTCTCTCTGCCTTTTGATGAGCACTTGCTCTTCCAAGACTCATTTGTTTTCAGACTGCAATGCAATGCCAAAATTTCATCATTACAGTCATCAGCAATTCCTTGGAACCCATGCAAAATTTTCTGTAGGTGGCCTCCTACCTATAATAGCTGTCTTTGATATGAGTAGACAATTCTCCTGAAAAGCTTTGTAAGAGTTCAGTGTTGTGTTCTTTCTTGGTTCTGCTTCCTTCTATCCAAATGAGATTGGCTTACCTCATGTGGCTTGATCAACTCCACAAAGTCTTCTCTGAAGGTGTCTGCTCAAGGCCCTGATTTTTAATCTGTATCTGCTTCTCTTCAATAATCTGATCTATTGAAGTGGGCTTAAATTTAATTTATGTGATGATGACAAATTGATTGTTATAAAATTAGCCTTTAATATTCTTTCTGCCACATCTGTGCTGCCTGCTTCCCAAGCTGATGGCAAATTCTGGATGCTTAGAAACTCTATAAAATCTAATACTTCCAAAACATACGTTAATCCAGTGAGAATAGACACCTTTAAAACAACGTTTAACACATCATTCTTTTGTAAATTTGTCATTGTGGATTCACTACAAACAATTCTGTAATAGTGAGGACGGGTCTCCAGATCTTCTAGCACTAAAATCATATGTGCATTTTTACATAATCCCATCCCACACACACAAAAAAAACCCCAACCCAACCAAACAAAGAAAAACCCCAAACCTCAAACTGATGGCAAGCTTAAGGCACGGGAGTTTCAAACCAGTAATGACACTCAACTATGGTCAGCATAGCTACTGGAAATTTGAACTAGAGAAACTGAATTTAAAGTTTACAACTATTACAACAATTTTGAACCACTTTTCAGAGGATCTTCTAATTTTATTTAAGATGGAGTCTTTTGGAGCATTTTTTTTTTTAAATTACTAGGAGACGTTCAGTGTTCTTAGGATGATTTTTACACAGTAATTAGATAAATGGGATCTGATGGCATGAGGGACAAATGCAGATGCAATCCCAGTGAAAATGCAATGGAGACTTCTCTCAAACAGACAGTTTACTGTTAGAACTCTTTGAAAAGCCTGTAGTGAAATCTGAAACCGGGTTAATCTTTTCTGATTTTGTGTTTTATCTGAACCTGAAACAAAAAGCAATTGCTTTTGTCTGTTGACATCGGCTTCTTGAACAGTCACTTGGTTTTTACAAAAAGCAGGTCTACTTTTCAAAAGTAAGGTTCATATTTAAAAAAATGTAACCAACCAGAACCTCAGAAGATTTAGTCTAATTTAAATTTGAAAATCAATGTTTCTGTCAATAGGGTTTGGAATTCAAGGCAGACTGAAAGTTTGCAGAAATTTGCACAGCTTTCATTTCCAGACTTCTATTTCTTAACATGTGACATAATTTCTAAAAACAATATATGAAAATTCATAAAACAGTCTCTTATCTGTAGACGAACATGGTGACATATGAGCTGAGAGCCTATAATCAGCTGACCTCCTTTCGTGTACAGCTAAGGGATGCTACAAGAATAGCATGTTCAGATGGTATGCTATGAATAAATGCAACATGTATTTTTCATGTAACAGGTTTCTAGCATTCTCACATAAGTTTTATTGGAAATACAAGAAAAATCCTCTTATGGATTTCTGGATAAGATTTTTTAGGTATATTTGGTGATTTCCTCTTTGTTGTTAGCATGACAGAGGTATTCTCTTTTCTGACTTTGAATCAGAGGTAAAAGAAATAATTATTTTCATTTCAGAGCTAACATTCATGAATATAACCAAAATGAGGCAAAATTATCTAGTTATATTATTTTTTTCATTGCCTTTAAGCTCTAAAAATACATTTGGGGAAATAAATTTATTCAAACTTTAAAAAACAAAGTTTATTTTAAGAGCAAATTTTAATGCTTTTATTTGTTTTTCCCACTGGTAATTTGATTCCTTTTGTTCATTTTCTTAACACAACTCTTTGTAGCTGGAAGTAAAGAAAACAATGGCTAGAAAATACAGGGGAAAACATTCATACCTGGAATAAATATACTGTCTGCATGTAATTTCTCAGATCACAGTGATTAATGCATTGGTCGCTGTGTCTAAAGCAAAATTTTCTGTTCAAGCATACCTGAACTCACCTGGGAGGAATTCCATGGGAAGCTTCCATGGAGCATAAAGGAGTTAGCAAGTACTGGGAGTATTTCAAGAACACTCTCCTGGAAGCACAAAACCAGTTCATCCCCTTTAAAAGTAAGGGAAGTAGGCAGAGCAAGAGAACCCCTTGGCTTAACTGTGAGCTTCAGAGTCTGCTCAAAACCAACAGATATGTGTACCAGAGATGGAAAAGCAGATGAATACGCATTGCCAGGCTGTTCAGAGATGCAGTCAGAAAAGCAAAAGCTCAGCTTGAATTGAAATTAGCCAGAGATGTTAAAAACTACAAGTGTTCTTCAGGTATGTAAACAACAAGCAGAAACAGAAGGAAAACATCACTCTGTTAAATAGGCGAGGTGAATTAGTCAGCAACGATGCTGAAAAGGCAGTGGTTCTCAACACATTCTTCACCTCTGTTTTTACCAGTACTCTCAGGCCTTGACAGCAAAAATGCAGGTTGATGCAAACACAAACTCACTGCCAGTGAAGGAAGAATTAGTATGTGAACTATTACAGGAGCTTGACCCGGACAAATCAATGAGCCCTGATGATATCAACCTGAGGGTATGGGGCACATGGTGGACGTTGTCTGTCTGGATTTCTCCAGTCTTATAACACACTTCCCTACAGCCTCCTCCTAGATGTGCTGTGGTCTAGATGAGTCGTCTGTGCGGTAGGTGGGGAACCGGCTGACAGGCTGCATCCAGAGGAGTATGCTCAATAGCTCTTTTCAGACTGGCATCCTGTCACAAGTGGGGTCCCCCAGGGATTGGATTGATACTGGGCCCAACACTGTTTAATAAAGCTTTATAATTGATCTGTATAATGGGGTGATGTTTACCCTGAAGAAGTTTGCTGATAACACCAAAATAAGAGGGGAAGGGAACACTTTGGAAGGGAGAGCCACAAGAAGCCCAATATGAGTGAACAGTGTGCAGCTGTGGCAAAGAAAGCCAGCAGGATGCTGGGTTGCATCAACAAGGGCATCACTAGCAGAGAAAAAGAAGTCGTTATCCCACTCTACTCAGCACTTGTCAAGCCACACCTAGAAAACTGTATTCAGTTTTTGGTCTTCACCAATACCTGGTATATTATGATTGTATGAATGTGGCAGAATGCTATCCTGCAGCTGGGCTGTGGACTCATACTGCTGGGTCAGCAGACTGATAGAGTTTAAAACAAAAGAAATGGTGGCTTTATTTCCAGATGTGATAAGGATGGCAACAGGCTCAGGATCTCATCAGGAAGATTCTTTGGGTCATATCCACAGCTTTAATGTGACCCTTGATTGTAAGACTTTAGGCTAAAGGCAGCAGATGAAATGAGTAATGTTATAAACTGAAGCTGGATTCCTCAGAAAGATAAGTGGAACTAAAAAAGCTGGGAACGAATTGATCCTATCTGTTTACAGATATGGTTCAAATGGATATAGTCATCTCCACTTCAAGGGTAAACTGTGAGTGTTTTGGAGGTGCCTTTTGAGTAAAGAAGCTTCAATACATGTAAATGTATTTCTCTCATGTATTAGACGTAGACCATAAACTTTCAGTGAAGACTCTAAAACCACTATGGTTATGCATGGATATGCTTGGAATTTATTCATAACAGAAACCTGTAGCAGCTTTGGTATTGTAACAATTGCCTACACTATTTTTTTGGTCACCCACAGTCTTAAGTTAGCCATAGACATTTCACAGCTGCCTTAGAGTTTAGGCCTGAAAAGGGAGAAAGGGGCTTTCCTCCATACTCCAAGGGTAAAATATTTCACTACATCTGGATCGCTTATTCCGATTAGAAGTCTGAACCAATATATTAGCAATTTTGGGGGGTCATTTTAGCATAGTTTTTAAAGTTAATGAAAAATATATATTCACATAAGAGAAGCTTTAACAGATGAATAATCTCTTTGCATAAAGTACTCGTTGTAAAAAGAAGATATAGAAATCCATTTTTAGGCAGGGTCAAATAAAATTCAACACCAAAAAACCTGCATATCTACTAACTTTGGATTCTGTTTAGCTGTTAAACCTAATGTTAATTTTATTTATAACGTATTGAGTCAGTTTCACTGGCATGCTTTGCTTTGCTTTGCTTGCTTGTACTTCTTCAGTTATGCACAGCAGGCCTGAACTGAATTTGTCCAGCTGATAAAGGTGATTGGAATTAATGAAGTACTGCAAGACAAAATGTACCAGTAAATGTGGCCCTTGTTTAAAAAGCGAATGTCTAGTGTTAAGTTCCCCTCTAATTCTTTAGCAGACTGGAGAAAATATGTGTGGTTCTCAATTTTGAGTATAAAGAAGCTCAGATCTGTGGGTTTTGGGTTTTTTTTTGTGAATATTGAATATTTTGTATTTGTATTTGGGTTAATTTTTTAGCAACAACATATTTATGTCACAAATTTTATATTTTTGTGTGTATATATAAAATTCAGAAGACAATATGCAATACAACAAAGTATGCATACAGATTTCACTCATTCACTCACATTTGTGGTCATTCAGATGGTTTGGTATGGAATTAGAGAAGTGATATGCATAACATTTTGTTTCGGTTGGGATTCTGCTCCAGCCTCTGGTTTGAAAACATCCACAAAACATATGTATAATCGGGCTAAGCATCCAGCAGACCTTATCTGAATATTACTGTATCCTCTGACTTTATATTACTTTTAGGCATAAAACCTGATGTACTATGTATTAGACCTTCATAACTCAAGGTAGGTTGTGGATGGATAATGCACATAAACTACTAAGTCTTGCATTGTAAAGCCTTAAAACCAAACCCGCAAAATTAATTCTTGTTGATGTACAAGACCAGAGGAAGAAATGGGGAAGTAGCTGGCTTTCCAAACACTGATCAGCTGCTGCCTTTGGCTTTCCCAGTATAGCACAGTAGATTATCAGCCAGCTCTATCAATGATAAATACAGCTGGTTTTTTGTGGGCCATGCATAGAAAGGCTTAATAAACTGTAAATAGTCCAAGGTCTCTAGTGTGTGATACAAATTGGAGAGAGTGTCTCTTTCAAAAAGTGACTAAAGACTACAAAGCAAAGCCCAGGTTTCCCAACAATACCTCACAATAATTAAACAGAAGGTTTTTGTCATGATACTGCTAAAAGTTCAAAAGTTAACACGAGAAACTGAAGACGTCATATGTATTTATATTTGCATGGTTGGTTCATGTTAGTTTTTTTTCTAATTAAGTATTTAAAATAAAACTAAATTAAAGTTCTAGTCATATATCTGTAATTTAATTTTGGATTATTAAAGGTTTCAACAGTTTTATAAACTTCACTTTGGAAAGTTAAGGGTTTGGATCTAGAGTACACAGCAATTTAAAGTTATTGGAGCATTTCACAAATTGGAGTTCTAATTTGGAAGAATAAAGGTCTCCTAAAAATGTGAAGCACACCAATAATTTTAATCTGTTTCCTGGTTTTCAAGCCCAGAACCCCTACCATTTTCAAACAAATACATATAATGAAAAGTAAAGTGCTGAAATAATTTCAAATCAGTGACTACGGTGTAGAGCGAACCTAAGGCACTGAAGCACTATACTTTTGTTTATGGAAAACCTTCAATCTTAAAGATATAAACAAGTCAAAGAGTTTCCTCTCTGCAAAACTGAAGACACAATGAACTGATTTGAGATAGTTAACACACATATTACATAAGAATGCATAAATATTTTGGATGCAACTACACAAAAACCATCTGTATATCTGGGAATACAACTGATAGAATAGTTTTCCCTGATTTATAAGTTACCTCATTTGTCATTATTTGCATCATACATAAAATCAGTTCAGTTGATACACCTATTCAGTGATGTTTGGTTGTTTTTTTAATCTAAGAGAACGTATCTGTGTCTAATTTAACTTGCACTTTACACATACATGTGTATAAACAAAAGCCCTTTTTACTTCACTGTTGGGAGAGAAACAAATGTATAGTGGTTCTGGTCCTCGCTGATAATACAAGGTTTGAGAAAGAAGCCTGTACACGTTTGAGCAACACTAAGTCAGTGACGTGATCGTGGATCAAAGACAGTTCATAGAGGAAACAGAAATATAAAATGACCCCAGTACTGTAGTCTGAGATCTAATTTAGCTGGAGTGGCAGAGTGACAAGTATTCTATCTCTCTCATCCTGCCCTGTGTCTGCTGGAATTAGATCTGGGTTAGTTTTGTTTGGAAAACACCATTGTTCAATCAGCATGATTAGATTTTCTGTTTTCTATATTATCTTGCCGTATGAATCTATAAAATTGATTACTAATTAATAATTTAATTTCTGCTTGACCTTTTTCTCTCTATATAAATTGCCACTATTTCCCTAGTTTGGGAAACCATACATATTAGAATTAATTATCTCTACCCTCTTTTTGTGTAAAACCAATGATTTTATCCTTCCTGTTCCCTGACTAGCTTTTGTAACACAGATTCCTTCATGATTTTTAAGTCCTTGCTTTGCCCTAAACATTTATTTTACAGGTTCTTCTTTATGATCTACCACGTGACTCTGATAGATTTCTGGGCTTTTTTTCCTTCCACCATGTGTGATCTCTGTATAGCTCTCAATATTATCAATCCTTATTAAGTATCTCCAGAAGACAGTCAATATCTACAGCTTTTTCATCTCTTTTGAGCCCCACCTTAGTGTTCTTTCAGCAGTATTTTTGGAGTTTCTGTTTTTGTTGCCTCATTGATTATGAAAATTTTGAATACCGCATAATTATGAATATCACATTAGTTCAGGTCACACTGTCTTTGCACCTCCTTCAAATAAGTTTCTTTTCCTGTTACAACTTATGAGAGAAAGATCTGGAAAAAGGAGAAGAGACAAAGCAGGCAAAGTTGGCCACAGACAAAACTGACCTGAAAAAAAAATATTATATATATATATACTTAGTTTGTAGCTAATTAAATAAGTTGCTATTGAAATGAATTGAGAAGTTAAGCCAAACTGGTTATCAACATGTCACTGAAGTCACTAAAAATGAGGGAAAATAACACACAGTTTCACAACAATATATCTCAAAAGAATTTTGCAAGCAACGTCAACATTCCTTTTTGTGTCAGAGGTGGGAAAGGTTTTGTACAGATTTTCCTAGTATTGCTGGGAATATAAAGTGTGTTCCCAGCTAATTGACCTCTTTGCTCAGTAACTCTGCTTCCAGTTTCCCCCTTTCTCATTGCAATCTCATTGCAAGTATCACTTGCAAAAGTACAGGCTTCAGAGGAAGCTGAGACAGGATTAACGTGCAGTGAACAAGTATTTACTGTATTCAACAGTGAATTCCTGAGATGCTCAAAAAGGCTCAAGGGAATACCAAAATCAGAATGGTAATGCTGATCTCATTTTCATGACACTGTGGGAAACAGATTCAGAAAAGGACTAGAGCGTATTAATGAAAGACTTGATGGGTATAATAAACTACTATGTTTGCTCCTTTGAGAAACTCTTCCTTTATTATGTAAGTTATAATACATTTTCAAAATGTCAAAGGCTTCAGATCAGACCAAAATTCACAACCATATTCTGTTTTTTGTCCCTTTCCTAATTCCAGTTTCTAACCAAAATTTCTGAATTTCAGTTTCTTCTCTCTGCCATTCATTCAATTAACACTTCTTTTCCAAGTCTCTCCCTACTCATTGAGTAGGTGTTGAAGCTTTCACTCAATCTGGAAATGTCTTTTCATTTACTTTGAGTCACTTTCATTTCAAAATTATGTGTCATCGATGTCATCTATGACTCTTTGTATGACCTATGTATACTAAGAGGGAAAGTCTCTGTTATATACCTTGAACGCCTCTTGAATATAATACCAAAGAATCTTTTGGTGCTTGGGAAAGAAATATATTCCTGCTTCCAAATTCTTACAGTATGTGAGAGAGACATTTCTGTTCTAGATCTTAAATTAATTCAAATGATATAGTTTTAAATTTGCCTACAACCTGTTAATTTAGATGTCTATCTAGCAAAGTCTGTTTTTCCACGTTCAGCCCTTTTTTGGAATACTTTCTTTTCCTGCCTACTTCCTGGTTAATTACAATGTAAGACACTTTTACAATAGAGACAGGTTCTTAGTCTTGCCTCCAGCACATCAGCACAAATTATGATGCATCTTGTCAGTGTTATGCTTGGTGATTTCCATGCTCTGCCTGAAGTCAGTCCAGCCTATTGTCTTTCTCTGAGTCTGCCTTCAGCTTCGTCCACCCCCACCCTCCTTCCCTCCTGTCTGTCTGCCATCATCACTTGTGCTTGTATTTCTATTGACCTAAATACTGATGACTCACTTTTTTCCCCTGAGTAGTTTCTTATTTTCATCCTTGTTCTCTTTGTAATACATATAATTTATGTATGGTTAAGATTTTTTTTAAGAAGACCAACACATATATTACAAATCTTGTAGTAATACAACAGAGGTAGTAAAAAATGTAGGTACAGTTTTGTCAAAGAATGTAATTTCAGCTAATTTTAAAAGTTTATGGAAAGTTTGACTATGAAGACAATATGGAGGCCTGACTCCTCTAAAGCCAGTGGTAGACTCATTTGTACACCAGAATCAAATCCTTGTCCACCAGATAATCCCTACAAGGAATTAGGTATGTAGACCTTCACAATTTCCAACACTGTTGGCATTTGAGTTACATTAAACTCATATTTCACGTGGCTATTTAAATTCACCAGGAGACTTGATTGAAGATTTCCAGATGCAGGTTCCTACTACTTTTGTGCTCCTGCCCATTTGGAACTAGTCTTGTATTTTCAGGTGACCTAAACATGATTCTAAAGGAAGAAACTGAGAATAATTTCGTTTTCCTCATTTTAATGCAGATATACCCTCCGTATTTTTAAGAATTCTTGTAAATTAACCTTCTGAAGTACAAGTGCAAATTCCGTCTATACCAAACTTGTTGTATATTGAACTTACATATGTATTATAACATAAGGCCACTGGAGATCTGAGCAAAATTCCACAGCAGTCACCAGTAACTTTTCCATTTGTGTCTGAAAATACTCATTTACACACATTGGTGTAATGAATCTCTGTGTTGAAATATTCACAATTCATTACTCACAAACATGAGAGCTAATTTAAAAAAAATACATTTTTTTATATATAGTTTATAGTTGGGATTTTTTGCATTAAGAGTCTAGTTAGCTTTTTTTCAAAGGTGATTCAACTTCATTTTAACCGTCTTACTTAGCCAGAGAAGAAGACCCTATTAAACCACAGCTAAATAGAAATCAGTTCTATTTCAATTCATTCTACTTTTTT
>VZTM01011304.1:0-12803 GCA_013400555.1 Jacana jacana | reverse complement strand
TATTTTTCTTTTTTTTTTTTTTTTCTTCTTGACCTCTGTCAATTTGAGCTTGAATTTGAATTTTAGCCCAAAGTAATCACAGTATGCCTGAACACACTCCTGGTTTATGCCTCAATTAGGAAATCAAACCCAGTTAGATTGTTTGACTCTAAAGAAATAAATAAGATGTTTAAAATGTATTTATGTTGATTACTAGGATTGTAAATTGTTTTGTGTTCCTTTATTTAAAGGTTATTTCAATTCCTCTTAAAGATATTCATGGATACAACAAATTCGCATGTAATATTAAGAAGCAATTAACCTTGGAATGAGGTGGTCAAAAGAGTGGCATAATCATTTAATACATCTCTACATACAATGAACTCTTGGAAGCAAGCACGGGAACTCAGAGCATAAGAATCCAGAAGAAGGGTGATGGACAAGGAAAGAAGACCATCAGGGATAACACAGGGCAGAGAGCAGGTCCCTTGGGCTTTTTCCTTGTCAGTTGAATTTATATATCTTGAATATAATTTCTGTATTTTACACCATTGCACTAGGACCAATGCAGTGATTAGCTAATACTACTACATTTTAATAGGGTCCAAAACTAGGTCCTGATTTGTCTCAGTGCTTCATGTATAAATTGCAGGGGGGAAGAAAAAAAAAAACAAGCTGTCTTCACCCATGTCAAACCCATTCAAATTATTAAATCAGAGGTTTAAAATCTAGAATGGGAAAATTTAGTTTCTTTCTACCACCTGCTTCCTACAAGACTCCCACTCTGCTTTTCTGCAGTTGTCTCTGCAGAGAGAAAGTCCTTTTATTCTTCATACCCGCTCCATCTTTTCTTTCCCCTGCTATTTACTCTTTTCTACCTATCTTCATTTACCTTCTTCTCTTTCCTCTTTTTCTGGATTGTACATAAGCATATCACTGTAAATAATCTTTCATTGCTGGTTAATGTATTTGGTGATAATTTTCCAATCCCTCACAAAGTAGGAAAGAGAAACTCTTTCCCCCTAATTTTCCTTCTCAATTTACTCCTATTTGAATTTTTCCTTCCTAGTACTTGCATATCTTTTTGCTCATTCTATTATCCTATTTTTGCCTTTCCTTTCTGTTTCTCAATCCTCCTCCTCTCTGTTATCTCATCTGCCACTTGTTTGTTGTAATCTGCTTCACTTATGCCAGCGAACACACTAGAAAACTACACCTTTCAGTGGTTAACGTTTACCCAAATGCCTCAGGAAGGGAGAATGCCAGAGTACTTGCAACAAAAGACACCTAAAATAGAAGTAGTGGGAGCAGAGAAAGAAGAAAGAAAATTGTGTGGAGCTGCAATTGCTGTAAGTCTTTCTACTGAGGTAGTTGGATGATATATGTCTGAATCAGAGAGCCCTCACAGTCACAGGTGTGTAAAACCACCTACGCAGAATAAATTAGATTTTTTTATGTCCTTTACAAATGCTCTCAAGCTGCACCATGGTTTGAACAATGCTTACGTTTACCTTTTGAAAAATGTGAAGAAGACGTATTGCTACCGCATTTACATTTTTATAGCATGGCTTGCTCTGAAAGTGTTAGAGGAGATTGCCTGGCTCAAAGTCTGGCTCAATAATTCCTGGAGGATATTTTTTCATGCAGTATTCAACTACCATATGGAGTTCCAAGCAGCATAAAAGAGATTTCAGAAGCAATTCCATTATTACAGTTACTATACATTAAAGGCACAGAAGAACTATTGCAAATTCTCAGGATGGAGCTTGCATAATACATTACTTTGCTCAGATCACAGATGACAGGCTTCTATTACAGATCATTTTTATTTAAATGCATGGCAATTTTTTTAAACAAATGACTCCTAGCAGCAGAACTCCCATGGTTCTAAAAGTATCTCATTCCAGCACTGCTATTAAATGCCTCTTGAGTGACCTTGAGCAAATCATTCCTGATCCTACCTCTCTGGTTGCCATTTGTCCTGTGGTCTGCCTGTCTTAGATATTTAGACAGTGAGAATCTCTTTTTGGATTAGAGAGATCATTTTATAACTTTTAAAATTCTTAATGCAACGGAGCCTATACTAGTGTCTAGGAACTTCTGTAATTAATAATTACAATTAGTCATGCTAATAGAATGAGATATGGAACATAACTGGCAAGCAAAAGTAAGAGTCAATTATTTCAAAGATTTGGACCTGAGGAGGAGTTGCAATGAGCAATGGTTGCGGACCACACAAGTAAAACCAACTGTGAAGGCTGACAAAATGTCTCAGCACAGGGAGGACAGAGGAAGGATAAGAATCCAGTTCTCCATAGCAACCTTCAGCTCCCTTAGATATGAAGCTATTCTTTCCTCTGCTGAAATCATGTGATATTTTCTATGATCGCTTTTTTCTCTGCGCAAAGTATTTCTGTCCACAGCTCTTGAGCAGCATTTACTGCTCCTCCCAGCAATCAGCAACACTCTGGTCTATATTCCCCCCAGAACCCCTTGCATGTTTTTTTTCCTTTGCTCTTTGTCACCTTTTGGACCTTTTTGCTAATAGAACTTCTAGCTCTGTCAGCTCAGGAAGCCTGTGAAAAGTATTTCGTTTTTTTCCCTAGACTGTCTGAGTAGATATGCACCCTTCAATTCCTGGAATAAGTGATGTTCTAAAACCCTTGATTGATTTTCAGAGGACATATACTCTATGAATAGAGTAAAGTAGACCTCTTACAGTAAAAAAGAAGTACTGTTTTCTCTATAAACAAGAGAACGTAAATTAAAACTGCACCCAAGCACATATGTGCAAAATCACTGAATTAAGATCGTACAGACAACTTCAGTCCTGGCATTTTCCAATTTTCTAGAACTCCAGTGGGCAAGCAAGATTCTCTTATCCTAGGACTTTTTGGGTTCATGAAGCTTTCTAGGTTTAAAAGATAAACAAGAAAGACTCCTTCCCAACCTCCCATTTCAAAATCCCACTGTATTTTACTGACAACCCTCTAAAATTCAGAAATCATGTTTTTTCCCTCAGTTTCTGAGGGGAGTACATTCCAGTAGTCACAGACTTTTTATTTTATGTTGTTCTATTTTCATTGCACTTGTTTATTCCCTCTCTTCTCTCCCCACTTCTGTTGCAGTCTTCCTCCCTTAAACACCTTTTACTCCCTTCTCTTCCACTGCTTCAAATCTGCCCACTTGGTTTCTCTTGCCAGCATCTCTCTCTCTCCTACTTATGCCAATGTTCCCTCTTTAAACCTCCCCAAAACCATTGTCTTCAATCTCAGACTTTGCAACTGGGCTGCTTTTTTCCTTGAGCACACAGAAGTTTTCCTGTTTTGATTCCTGTAGGCAAGCACACCAATGTTCTGGTGCTATCAGTTATCATTTCAAGGACACCTGAAATGCCTAGGATAGAGTCAGTCTTCAAAAAATTTTAGCAATCAAGCACTAATAGAACTCAGCATAATATATAGAACCTGAGATTTTTCAGAAATTCATAACTTGATATAATTTTTTCACAGAGGTACCTACATGCATATATTTTATAGGGATACCACTGCATATCCTGTTCCATGGTGTGTAAGACCTCAATCTTTTCAAAGAGGCATAAATTCTACACTAAGAAATCAATGCTAAGTTAGCTGAAATTTAAGCCCCCTTACATTTCAGGCCAATACTTCAAGGACCTATGATAATCACTCCAGTCATATTTAGACAAAGTTATAAAAAAATGAAAACTTGGGTTTATAACAGAAATTAGAAGATAAAATCAGATTTTTGCTGCCTATGCTCCATAATACGTAGATGTTCATCCTTTCCCACAATGTGTTAAATTCTTCAGGTTTCTGTACAACTTTTCACTCCTGCCCTTATACAAACACATGAAAACTCCTAGGGAGCTGGAGGCCAAATCAGAGGTCAGTGGTGGTAAAAACATCTCTCTCCTGACTCCATTCTAGGTCCTGCGGAAAAGTTTGTTGAGATACAAATTCCTATCTCTGAAAGACTACCTTTCCTCCTTACTGGTAAGAAAACAATCTGGGGAGAAACTATATCTGAAGTAGAGGGGTAAGAGCTGGGGCCCTGAGGGCACCACTAGGACATCAGATCCCTGCCCAGCTCCCTATCCTGGAACTTCCCCCATCCTGCCCACGGTCCTGGACCCCATATCAGCCCTCTGGGGCTGGTCTTCAACTCCTCACAGCCCTGCCCTGCCTGGCCATGGGCCACACTGGGCCATGGGCCACACTGAGCCATGGCCACTCACTGGCCCACACCCTGGCCTGTCCTCAACCCATACTTGTCTTGAGAAATGTGCTCAGTGCCCAGGACAGGGGCTGCCTCAGTGCCCCCCAGCTGCCCTGCTCTCAGCCAGGGCAGTGGGACGGACTCTGGCTGCCAGGCCCTACCCTAATGGACCCTACCTGGGGAGCCCCTGCAGCTCCTAGCCCTCAGCCCCAGGGAGCCACCAGCCCCTGCTCTGTCCTGACACCAAGGGCAGAAGCACTTTCTGCACCCTTTCATGTGCTGATTAAAGTCTGAAACATGAGGAAGCAGTGAGGCCAACCTTATTTTATTCCACTGGAAACAAATCAGTTTGTAAGAGTTTTTTTACAGCCTTAAAATTCCCAGAAAAGTTAGAAAAGCGTGAAAAAAAGACACAGTCTGCCTTGTGCATCTCATGGACTTAGGAATAGTATGGATGATGCAGAAATAATGAGTTTACCAGGCTTCAAAAATAAAAAGAAAATACTAGAAACTCAAATGTGCAAGAAGTCATTGGAAAGCTTCTTACAGATAATTCTTACAGATAATTACTGTGATGTCCCTGGACGTGATGCTTATTTTCCTGTTCCTGACATAAATAGAACATAATAAAAAGGAGAAGGCCAATGCAGTGAATCGTCTATGTTGTTTTTAATATCTGGATTTCAGGAAAAAAACCAGCAGTTTTCAAGAATTCTGAATATACATGTATTTTATGGATTTCAGTCATATGTGCAAAATGCGCCCACACATTCACACATAACTCAAACACACACACTTTTTTTCTAATTCTAGATTAACTGTTAAAGTAATTTTATTTAATATGTAAAGGTAATTTAAAAAAATATTTAAATATGTAAAGGTAATTTTTTTGTGATTTCTCTGGTATTCATAAATAAATCTAATTTAATTTTTTTTTTTTTTTTTTTTTTCTTCTGGATACACAGTATCATCTTCTAAATGATATCTCAGAGTATTTGTTGCTTTCTGGACAAGGAGGGTAATCATGCTGCCAGGGACCCCTCAGGAGGGAAGCTGGCAATGGGCTAATGAATACAGTTAGTTATTTCCTGAAAAGTCCTGATAACTGGAAAAAATGTCAGTTATCAGACTTCATGCTTAATACATGAAATCCAAATAATATAAGCTGGCTGTAGTCTGAATCGATGTGGTTCTTGTAGCAAGGAAGATTTTGTGTATTCCTATCTGCAGTAGCTCATACAGTTATTACGGCAGAGAGAAGGAAAAGAATAGTAGAGATGGAAGAATAGCTATTTTATTCAGCTATTTGGTTCTATTGTCTCAGTGCTAACTGGTGTAAGTGACTGGGATGAAGCTGTGAACTGCATTTATAGACACAGAGAATCTCAAATCTACAATGAGCATTTCTTGGAGAGGAAGGATCAAATTAGAACCACAGCTTAAAATGTTACTTCCAAACAAGCTTTTAGAATCATCAGAATATGTCTGCCTTGCAACTTTGAAATAGCAGCACAAGACAGTCTTTATCTTAGCCTAATATATGAATGTAACATGGCTGCCAATATGGTCCAGCTGATCAGGAATAACCCCAGCTGTTAGAGCTGCTCACACTGATGTCTGCTCTCACAACCAGGTTATTACTCATTTACCCAGCACCACAGGCAAGTGACATATTTGCTCCTGCCTCTCAGCACAGCCCATATTTGCTACAGGAGGCCCATGTCACAATTTTGAGTTCCTGACTGCAATGGAAAATGCCGTTAACAAAGTAAGATTGATGAGAAGACTAGAAAGGACACCTCCCCTTTGGAAAAAGTAGGTGTGGAGAACAAAGTTTTCAACATCACCAGGATTGATTATTAGTGAATTTTCTGAACCAATGATGAAGGACAAACAATTAAATCTGCACTAACTCAGAGAGATGTCTTTCACCTGGCAACTGAGAACCTTTAGAGCCAGTAGAACTGCCACCTTGGACTTCAGAAGGGCAGACTTTGGCCTGTTTAGGAGGATGGTTGCGAGTGTCCCTTGGGAGACAGTCCTGGAGTGCATAGGTGCCCAGGAAGGCTGGTCATACTTCAAGGAGGTACTCTCAAGAGCACAAGAGAAGGCCATTCCCAGGTTGCATAAAACAAGCTGATGCGGAAGAAGACTGGCCTGGCTAAATAGAGAGGCTTTGGCTGGACGTCAGGAAGAAAAGGAAAGCTTACAATCTCTGGAAAAGAGGGTTGGTAACTTATGAGGAATACCAAGATGTGGCAAAGCTATGCAGGGGGAAAGTTAGAAGGGCAAAAGCTCGTGCAGAATTTAACTTGGCCGCCATGGTAAAATATAATAAGGATACTTTATTTCAGTATATCAATAAAAAAAGGAAGGCTGGCGAAAATGTAGGCCCAATGATGAATGAGGTGGGTGCCTTGGTGGTGGAAGACACAGAGATGGTGGGGTTATTGAATGCATTCTTTGCTTCTATATTCAGTAACAAGGCTGCCCCTCATGGATCCCAGACCCTGGAAACAAGGGTGGAGGACTAGAGAGAGGAAGATTTCCCCTCTGTAGGGGTGGACTAGGTTAGAGACCACGTGGCCAAATTAGACATCCATAAGTCCATGGGCCATGATGGGATGCACCCACTAGTGCTGCGAAAACTGGCCAGTGTTATTGCTGACCCACTCTCCATCATCTTTGAGAGGTCTTGGAGAACAGGAGAAGTGCCTGAGGACTGAAGAAAGGCAAATATCACTCTGGTCTACAAAAAGGGCAAGAAGCAGGACCCAGGGAACTACAGGCTGATTAGTCTCACCTCCATCCCTGGGAAGGTAATGGAGTGACTTGTTTTAGATACAATCTCCAAACATCTTAAAGAACAGGAAATCATTGGAAGTGGTCAACAAGGAATTACCAAGGGTAAATAATTCTTGACCAATCCAATGGCCTTCTATGATGTTAAGGCCGGATGGCTGGATGAGGGGAGAACAGCAGATGTCATCTACTTTGACTTCAGCAAGGCTTTTGACACTGTTTCCCATAACATCCTCATTAGAAAATTAAGGAAGTGTGGGCTAGATGAGGAGGCAGTGAGGTGGATTGAGTCCTGGCTGTGGGACAGAACTCAGAGGGTTGTAATTAATGGAGCAGAGTCAAGTTGGAGGCCTGTAACCAGCGGTGTCCCCCAGGGGTCAATACTTGGCCCAGTTCTGTTGAACATATTCATCAATGACCTGGATGAGGGGCCCCAGTGTGTCCTCAGCAAGTTTGCTGGTGATATCAAACTGGGAGGGCTGGCCGACACTCCAGAAGGCTGCGCCACCATCCAGTGTGACCTGGGCAGGCTGGAGAGCTGGGCAGCGAAGTACCTAATGAGGTTCAACAAGATCAAATGTAGGGTCCTGCACCTGGGGAGGAAGAACCCCAGACACCAATATAGGTTAGGGGTGGATCTCCTGGAAAACACTCCTGAGGAGAAGGACCTGGGAATCCTGGTGGACAGCAAACTTTCCATGAGCCAGCAATGTGCCCTTGTTGCCAAGAGGGCCAATGGAATCCTGGGCTGCATAGGGAAGGATGTGGCCAGTGGGTCGAGGAGGTCATTCTCCCCCTCTACTCTGCACTGGTGAGGCCCCAACTGGAATACTGCGCCTAGTTCTGGGCTCCCCAGTTCAAGAGAGACCAGGAACTGCAGGAGAGAGTCCAGCATAGGGCAGCACAGATGATTAAGGGATTGGAGCATCTCCCTTACAAGGGAAGGCTGAGAGAACTGGGGCTCACTGGCCTGGAGAAGGGAAGGCTGAGGGGAGACTCTATGTTTACAAGTACCTGAAGGGTGGGTTGAAGCAGGACGAAGCTAGACTCTTTTCAGTGGTTTCCACTGACAGGATGAGGGGTAATGGGCACAAGCTGGAACATAAGAAGTTCCAATCAAATTTGAGGAAAAACTTCTTTCCGGTGTGGGTGACGGAGCACTGGAATAGGCTTCCCAGGGAGGTTGTGGAGTCTCCTTCTCTGGAGACATTCAAATCCCACCTAGATGCCATCCTAAGTAATGTGCTCTACTTTCTGTAATCTTTCTTTAGCAGTGTTGTTGAACTAGATGATCTCTAGAGGTCCCTTCCAACTCTGACAATTCCATGACTCCATGATTTAGGACAACGTAGACCAATGTACCACAGCTGTGAGCTGAAGAAGTACATGGTAAGGGCCTGATTTGAACATGCTCTAGTTAATAACATCCCTGATTTCAGAAAAAACAACCCTTAAGGACTTTTTTCTTCTACTCCCACTCCTATTCTCCACCTCCCACTCTTGACATATCATGAGAAAAAATCTCAGACACATGATGGAACTGTTGATTTTTTTCTCTGACCCACTCAATCAGAAATTAAAGAAGCACCACTGGGAAACCACCGCAGCGCATAAGAAGTAGAATAAGCCTGCGTGCCTTAAGCTTACTTGCAAGAGACACTATAAATAAGTCTTTACAAGTCTTCTTGTCATGTTGTAGATGTTACACAAAACTCCTCATCAAAGATTTGTTTTCTTGGATTTCGTGAGAAGCTAATACTAAATAGACAGGACAAATGGCCAGCAAGTGAATTTTTCTTCCATGAAAAATCTTGACGTGTCAGAAGGTAAATGTATTCTATAAAGAAGACAAAGACATGTTTTCTGTCCCTTTCTCACACAAACCATGCAATAGAAAAATATCATAAAAATCTTTCTTGTAGACAAACTATGTTATACCATGCTATACTAAATAATTCACTAGATTCCTCCCGGAGACTATGGCAAATGTAGCAATATCTTCGCCTTTTCTGAGTGTGATCAAAAAAACCCAACCCAACCACTATATAATTGAGCTTATTTCTAAACACAGCAATAGAAATGAAATAAAATAATAAGAATTATCTTAGTATTTCTCAAATATTTAAAGTATATCATTACTTTGCATTTGCTAAAAGGCATCTGTAATATTAGTGTTTCTAAACTAACTTTAAATCCTCATTGAATGGGAAAAAATTACAAAGATAAAATGTCATGGTCAGTCTACATATTTAAAAATTATTTTCTGTTAATTTAAAAGGGCAGTTACCACCTCTGAATCATGGAAACTATGCAGAAAAGGAAATGTACTTAATTTAACTATCGAAACTTTGTTGAAAAGAAGTAAGTGCTAGAAAGCGACATAAAGCTTCTACCTCTCTACTCTGCACTCATGAGACCCCACCTGGAGTACTATGTCCAGCACTCAAGTCCTCAACATAGACAGGATGTGGAACTGTTGGAATGGGTCCAGCAGAGGGCCACAAAGATGATCACAGGAATGGAGCACCTCTCCTATGAAGACCAGCTCAGGGAGCTTGGCTTGTTCAGCCTGGAGAAGAGAAGGCTCCAGGAAGACTTTATAGCAGCATTCCAGTATCTGAAAGGAGCCTAAAAGAGAGCTGTAGAAGGACTATTTGTCAGGAAGTATAGTGACAGGACAAGGGCTAATAGCTTTAAATTGGAAGAGGGGAGATTTAGATTAGATACTTGAAAGAAATTCTTTACTGTGAGGGTGGTGAGGCAGTGGAACAGGTTGCCCAGGGAGGCTGTGGATGCTACATCCCTGGAAGTGTTTAAGGCCAGGCTGGACGGGCCTTTGAGCAAACTGCTCTGGTGGGTAGTCTTCTTGCCCATGGCAGGGGGTTGGAATTTGATGATCTTTAAGGTCTCTTCCAACTCTATCCATTCTGTGGTTCTAAAACAGTGCCATCATTCACAGGATGAGCTGATGTTGAGTACTGAAGAAATGAATCAATGATTACTTAATGAATATACCTTGAAATCTGTATAAACCCCTACTTTTCAACTCAGAGCAAGCCAATTGACTTACTGACTTGTTTCTCTTTGAACAATATATCATCTTGGCTGTTCAGACTGAAACAATTCAAGGCAGAGATTACCCTAGTTGGGAAACACTGGATGTGTATTGGTACAGCTCCTACCAAAAAAATCTTCTCAATCCCTTCAGTTCCACCTAGAGGCATAAGCACACAATAGCATGAGGAACACTCCAAATGTACATAAGGACTATGAGGGGATAGGGAAGATGTTGCAGCTCTTCTGGACACAAGGAAAAATATGAGAAGTTTGGGACCGTAAACCTATGAATTTTATGGATTTTTTTGTTGGTGGCTGATTCGCAGATCAGAAGCTTTTCCTGAGTTAAATATGTTTATCAGAGCTGAGTTGCAGCCTTTCCTGCAGGTGCACCACTCTAATCACCTAGTCACTTAATTACATGAAATTTGTATGAAGTGAGCCAAATAGTTCGGGATGGGGACACATCCAGATACATATAAAGTGAACAGAGAGAAAACCACAGTGTGATCACAAGTTCCATTTCCTGAGGTAAGTTTGGTCAACTTGAAAGGTCAGTTTGTCACAGGAGGCAAAGATGAGTATCTTAAAAGGTTTGTTGAAATATACTTTCAGATTGATTTGGTTGAGGATTTCCTTTCTCCTGTATCTACAGAGAAATCTGGATTCTGTGATTAAGCTACTTGAAAGGAAAATGTTACAATGCTAAAGCATTTTTGTGACTGAAATTCACACATATGTAATTACACTTCAGACATATCCAGCAGAAAGATTATAGGCCACATTCTCATCTNTCCTGGTTTTCCAGTATTAACATCTACACATACCATGACCACTATATTACTCTTTTGAATGTTATCTTAATGATATACAACCATGTTATGAGAGGCCAAATGTACTTGAGAATGAATACTCAAAAATACACAGTGCTGAAATTCATACATATGTAATTACACTTCAGATATATCCAGCAGAAAGATTATAGGCCACATTCTCATCTGATACAGTCTGGTGTTGCTTGACTGATTTCAAACTGCACTTAATTATAGCAGATGCAAATCTTTCTGTATGTGCATTAAAACTCATTAAGCCAAGCATCAGTATTGATTACTAGTCAATAAATAGGAAAAAAGGTAATTTCTGCCTGTAAACTTATATTGTTGCTTATATTTGTGTTATTTCATTCGTCTTTTATTAGCTATTAGTCTTCCATAGAGTTATTTCCTGTGTAAAGTAGAGGTACAAGAGGGAAATCAATACCTTTAAGACTTGACTTTTTATTGTTTGTACCCTCAGAAGAACAAATGTTCCAGAAGCTTCTGATGCAAGTTTTCTCACAGAAAAATCCTTTTGCTCAAATCTGACTATTTGCTCAGATGAATAATTTTTTGAATCAATCTTTCATATCTTCAGTTTCAACAGGAGAAACTTAAAGAAATAGAAACTTTTCTTTCTATTTAGTTTGATTTTATTGAGTCAATTTATGATCACTAAATCCAAGGTTATTTCACGCAAGTAGCTCTTTTGCAATCAGTGTGTTTATTGCTTACCAAATCAAACTTTTGAAATGACAATGTATAGCATTTAGTTCATGAAAAAGTTTCTGTCAGCTCTAGTATGTTGAAATAATGACATCCTACCATTTGTACTGTACAGTTTTAAGTCCTATTTATCTGCCTTGTAACTTCAATATAGTTCAAACCTGACATTTGTATTTAAGAAGGATATCTAATTCTATTTCATTAGAAGCTACTTTGCCAGCTTTTCCCAAATCAATTTTGACTCAAATAGATTACCGCTTACTTCTTTGTCCTCCTGCACATCATTGATGTGCAATATTACATCTATGTGCTCTAGTTTTGTCACTCATGCTCAAGAATGATGAATTCAGATTGAAAGTGACTATCCATTCTGAAAGAGAATTCTAAAAGACCTTAAATTGTTAGATCAAGCAAAACAAAGACTGAGAGATATTTGAGAATAGCAGTTACATCCACCAGGAAAATAATGAGGACAAAGAACGGTTTAACCTGGAAAACATTGGCACATGGACAAGTCACAGTCTAACAGCTTTTGTGATAATAATATGACTTTAATAACAGTATCTTAGGATGTGATTGCCTGCCAAAGCTGGTGGCTGTATACAGTCACATAGGTGACCCTGTCCAATCCTACTTCATAAAGAGCAAGAAAAAAATCTGTGATAATGTTTTTTTATGCAATTAGAGTCTTTTACTTCTCACTGGTACTTTGGATTTCCGCTATTACTTTCTCCTGCATTATTTTGGAAAGACAACTTCAGTATACATTAATTCTTTTCTAGATGAAATTTCTTCAAAGGTGATGAACCATTTACATAGGAAACTTGTAAGCAATTTACTTTAGTTAAACAAATGTTAGGTGGTTCAAACCTGCACATGAGTTTCTGAGGAACAGCGCATGATACAAGCTGACACATCCAGATCCTGTGTTCACTTGCCTGCTAAGCATAGAAAAGTCATTTGCATGTTCAGAAATTGTTTTAAATGCACTTATGTAGGAATGGAGAATGGATGTTCTATGTAGAGACATTATCTGAGCTTGCCAGCATGCACATATAATGTTTTCTGAAATGTATATGAAACCCATCCAAATACTACCTCACTGATGCTGACAGGAACATTAGTTTAGCCAAGTTTTTGTAGTTAACTTGTAAACAGATGTAGAAATTAAAAAAAAAAGATTTA
>VZTM01011303.1:8808-21958 GCA_013400555.1 Jacana jacana | reverse complement strand
GAGAAGAAAGGACCTAACAAAATGACTCTTCCTTTCAGTTCATGGAAGGTGAGTTCAGAAACATACGTGTTGCCGTCACAGAGGAGATGATGAATGTTGTGTATATGATGTAGTAATTATTCTTTACTTTCTCAAACATTTAATCCAAAGTTAATTAAATCAGGGTCTTGATACTTACATGTGGAAGTAAATGGAAGTTATACCTTTGGCTTTGATCCTAGTTCCAGATGTTCATAAGATTTTTTCATTTTTTCCCTCTACTGAATTTCAAAAGCAACAGCTCAATTTTTGGCTACGAAGTAAAGCAGTATTAAAAATGGCTCTTATGTTACTATGCATGTGTATCAGCACATTTCTTTTGCGTACACAGAGTGTTTTTACTGATACTTTCAACTTGGCTGAATGGAAGGAAAATATTTGGGTATAAACAGATGGTGTTAGCTGAGTGAGAACTGCTTTCAAAGACTGCATCATGTTAACAAACTGAATGTTTTAGTACATTTACATTACAAGATGGAAATTGGATTAACATTTTGAATAAAAACTATTTTTAGTGTTCTGTAGCACTTTATACTGAAAGTTTTTGGCCAACCAATCCAGATAATAAAGTACTGATACTTTGTATCATAGGTGTGCATGCATAATTACTTAAATTTAGGCAATAACTAGAAATCTTAACTAAAGATGAAAACTCTGTTTTGTTTTTGTCTAATCATGCTCAGAGACATCCCCTGCCCTGAGGTTACAGCTCCGAAGAGACCGAGAGTCTCCTAGGCATCTTAGGGGATGCAAGAAGTAAAAAGGAGTTTGTTTCAAGAGAATTACAGATACAAATTTATTGCATAAACTGGATTTATATTTCAGTTGTGAATGGCATACAAGCTTCATGCATTCCAGTGGTGTCTGTGGTTTCCCCTNGTGGTGTCTGTGGTTTCCCCTGGCAGCTTTCATAAAGTCCTGTCCTTCCAGACAAGAATTGATTAGAATTTCCCATGGGTCTGCTTGCTATAGACTATGAGATTTGGATGAATAATTAGAAAGGTCAGGACTCAACTGAGACCTTAGGCAATGTTTGAGATCTTGTCACTAGAGGACAGAAGACAGTCTCGTTAATGCAGAATGTCTACCTGAAGTCTTTCTGAGAAAGTAGGTCAAACAGTATGCAGTTACCTAACGATGCTTGCATTCCAATAACTCAGCTGGTTTGTAACTCATTCCAAGTAGTGAGTGAAAGAAAGGCTGGCAGTTGTTTTAGAAAAAGTAGGTTGGTTCCTACACAATACTTGCAGGGTGAAACTCAGAAAGGGAGGGAAGATAATTTGGAAGGTTGGATTTTTGCTTCCAAACAATAGCATAGATAAGTGCATGACCCAATTCTGCACATGTGGAAGGGCGCTGGTAGCTGTACTCACTCAGCAGCTGACAATGTCAGCAAGATTCCTAATAGCAAGCATAACAAAAAATTAGTTTTTCTCTATGCTACTCAGGCAATGAGGAAGAGCTATGTGGCTCTGGAGACTGCTGACATGGCTGACCAAGAAATCGCTATCAAGATGTCAAGTAGATTCTGTTGCAGTAGGTACTGACTCATTAATAGCAGTAGTTAAGACTGCACCACCAGCAGAAATTTATATAAGATCTTATTAACAATCTAGGCTAACAATATCACATCAACAAATGACAACTTTCTATATTTCTGTATTTTCTAGTGTCTGACCAAATCATAACCTCATAACTGAATTTATCATTTTGTTTGATACTAGCCCTATGACCTACACTGATCAATTTTCTGAAAATTCATCTGGATAACTGTAATTATAACCCACAGTCACCAGATCTACTTTAAAAGCAAGAGGAAGAAAGAACACCATTGCAGGACTTCTGAGCATTTTTATGTATGTATACAGATGTAGCTTACAACCAAATTAATTTATAAGCTGTCTGGAAACTGACACAGCCTCATATATTAAAATGTAAGAAAAAAAAATTACAATTTTTAGATTTTGTATTATAATGCCTAAGCTTACACAACAAATGACATTACAATTAGAAATTAAAATTTAATTTAAAGTAAAACTGAATATCTGTCTTAAAGGAAATCTTTTCACATTTTACTTTCTCCATAAATGTCAAAAGAAACATCAGAAAGTTTGGGTTGCTTTAATTTCTTTTCTGTGGACTCCAGATGAAGGTTCTTCAACTTGGGGAAAGCAAAATAGAAGATAAAAATTCATCATATTCTTTGCTCACTGTAACTAGTGAGTTTTTCCCAGCTGCAGCTCAGATAGATGATTCAAATTACATTAGAATTAGCTTTTCAATTATGCAGAGTTGTCTTAATATTATAAACTATAAAATGGTACAATTTTTCAGAATCTCTGTGATTGGCAATTACTCAGCAATGCTGTCTAGACAGAAAGCAGTATTTCATTACAAATTATTTCAATGTGAGAGAAAGAGCTTAGCTTGAATATATTTATCCCAGAGGAAACCGAAAGAGTACATGTGTCCTCACAGACTACTACACATTTTGTTATAGGTAAAGTTTATGGTAAATTGCAGGAAGAATTTTCAACCTTGATTAATTAGTGTTGCTTAATCTGAAAATATAAAACTAAAATTAGTTCAGGTTCAAGTGTGAATATAAGAAATAGAGAATAAAGTACCATTTAATCTACTCTGTGAAAAAAAAATAGGAATGAATTTATAGCTTGTTCATGGCAGGGATTTTTGTCTTCCATATTTAAAGTTCATTTGAAGAAGAATGTCATGGTTTAACCCCAGCTTGGAACTAAACACTATGCAACACCTTGCTCACTCTCTCACTCTTGGAGGGGGGAAATAAGATGGAAAGATGGGAGAAGGAAGAGAGGGAGTAACAGTGAGAAAACTTGTGGGTTGAGATAAAGACAGTTTAGTAGGGAAAGCAAAAGCGACAAATGTAGACAAGACAAAACAAGGAATTAATTCACCACTTCCCATCAGCAGAAAGGTGTTTAGCCATCTCCAAGGAAGCAGGGATCCATTACATGTAACAGTTACTTGGAAAGACAAATGCCAAGACTCTAAACATCCTTCCCTTCCTTCTTCTTCCCGCAGTATATATACTGAGCATGACATCATATTGTATGAAATATTCCTTTGGTCAGTTAGACCAGTCATCTGTCCAGGCTGTGTCCTCTCCAACCTTCTTGTGCACCCCCAGCCTACTCACTGGTGGGGTGCTGTGAGGAGCAGAAAAGGCCTTGACTGTCTAAGCACTGCTCTGCGATAACTAAAATATCAAAGAATTATCAACACCATGTCCAGCACAAATGCAAAACACAGCACTATACTGATACCATACTAACTAGTATGAATAAAATTAACTCTATCCCATCCAAAACCAGCACAAAGAGTTAATAATAATTCAAGTCATATTTAGGAATATGGCAGAGAAAAGTGAAAAATAACTGTATCGAATAAATACCAACCATGTGCTCAGAAAATGTGACTCATTTCTACCAAATCTTGCTATCACCATAGAAACCATTGAAATTGCAAGAAAGTTAACAGGCTACATGTTCAGTAAAAGACAAACACAACCTAAATTAAGTGGTGTACAAAAGTATTGTAACCCAACTGGACCTGTGCTGTTATTATCTGATGAGGCTACTTTAACTGTTGTCAATTAAAACTCATTAAATGAGCACCAGATAGCCATGGGACTGAGGTCAACATGAAGAAGTAATTTACTCACACTTGCATGTGCTAGTGATTATTTCAGAAATTGTGGGTAAGGGAAGATAGCAGAGGGTCCTATGTTAGTTTCCTAAAATAGACTATGACAATAAAAATCATCAAAATAATTGCCAAAATGCTAGAGTGGGAATTAGGAAATTTTAGGACTCCCAGACTGCCTTCTGACCCTAGATAATTCTGTTTTTTCTGTAGAAGAACTAGAAATGCAGATATATTCCCAGGCAAACAGTCTGACAGTTAAAAGTCCTGCTTAGAATTTAAGAACTTTAGTAAAGTTTTTTCAGTAATAAAAGCATAACTAGTTACATTATAGAGATTTTCCAAAGCATTTAGCACTAACCATTTTCCCACTCAGGCACTGACCATAGGAGTAAGGTTATGCCATAACTGAGTGGTCCTTAAAAAAAAAAGGCCTAAGTGCAAGCAGCATTCCTCTTCTTTTTGAGGAGCTGGAGGTGATTAAAGAGGCATAGATTTTCTGTAGAGAAATGTATTCTACACATTCAGCTCTTAGCCTATTCCATGTCAGATTTATTTTTCATTGAATCAACAAAGCTTCATGAGGACAAATTTAGTCAAAGTCATACCTAATAATACTAGAAGGCAGAAAAAGTTACAAGGCTTGTAGTTTCAACTGAAGTTAAATGCATTCTAAAGAGTCAAGGTAAAAAGGTCTGTATTACTTTATGTCAGCTGGTGATCTGGAGCCTTATTTTTAATATTTATCCATATCAATATCACTTCTTCCTTATGAATCTTTATATGAATAAAGAATATTCTCTTGTAAGAATAAAGTCTTACAAGACCACCTTTCCAAAGTCGGAGATGATTTGCAGCAGTTTATTCAGTTATTCCAAAGCATCTCCCTGAAATATTCCAGTCATTATCTCATTTACAAACTTAGTTAGCCAACATCCATCTTTCTAAGTATGAACTTGTCCTGTACCCTGTCTGCTTTACCTGCAATTCAAAGGGAAGATGGAGATATGCAGTTATCTCCATCTGGAGATACGCGAAGTACAAGGATGAAGTGATCTAAGATTTACATCAATCTGATCTTTCTGAGTTACTGAAACACTATCTGAAAGCATCTGACAGCCCAAAAGAGATGGAAGTATAAAAGAATCAGGCATCTAGCCCTTTCTTATCTTAGAGCAATAACAGAAGAGAAAAAAATTACAGCAGCTATCACCTTTTCTAGTCATCAGCTCATAGTATCCAAGACAGTATGATACAATTTTCTTTTATATAGAGTGAAAATAACCACAGCATTTACAAGGCACGATTTTTTATAAAAAGGTCAGTTTTCCCTTTTAAATAGGATATGTCTTAATGTATGAAATAAAAAGGTAGAAGCTCATCTGCTTTAGCAACGCACAAGCACACTGTGAGATGCAGACCCTGAGCCTGAAACTCTGGCAAAACAAAATTATAGAAATTTCAAGAGGACAACTGCTCAGGACCCATTTACATACAAGGAGACTCTGGAGAGTCACAAGCCAGGCCTCTTGACCACAGGAAAGTGCAACCATCCTCAGCATGTTGGAATGTGCCCTTCATGGAGCCTGAGCAGACTTGCTGAGGGTCCACCAATATATGCTCCAGCCAAAGCAAGTAACAGAAGCTTATCTAGGCTGCTCTAAAGCTGCTCTAAAGCTGCTCTAAAGCACAGATGCCCATAGATACCCAAATACAACATGGATATTAGCCAGCAGGGTGGAAGTAAAAACAAAACTCCCGCGGATCTCAGGACTTTGTTATCTATCCCAATATTCAGTTTCAACACACACACTGCTTGAATATAATAATTGATGAGACTAAGGCCTGTAATAAAAAGCACATAAAATATTTAGCTAGTATCAGTGAAGATTCAGCACAAAATCAACTGAGTATCTGGACTGAAGTGCTCCCTACCCCCAAATCCTATATGAAATCTGTAACAGAAGAGGCACTTTAATCTAGCTTTGACTTCATATCTTTTTGTTCAGCTAGTAGAATTACACAATTTATAAGCTGCAATTCAGCTTTTGCAATTGAAATAGCAGCAGTAAGAGTAGAGTGGTAGATTAAGGCAATTTTGGGCGGAAAATTGGCTTAATATCAGCTTTCTTAAGCAATTGGAATTTTGAATGTTCAGCATAAAAGCAGTCAGTGTTGCTGTTAATTCTTCAGAGTTAGGTCTTTCTGTAGTGGAGGAACAATGCACCATCTGTGTGTAAATTTGACACTAATTGCTAGTACAACAAACATTAAAGATGATTATCCAGACTTACAATTTATAATAAATACATGTAAAACTGAAGACAGCATTCTTCTGTCTCCCCCATGACTATTTAATACAGAAAAAAATGTTCCTATTTAAATATAATTGGTCACAAGTATCCTGAAGTAATTCAGTTTGTCATTGGTCCATATAATCTCTTACAGAATATAGCCAATGATCATGACAGAATTTGAAGGGCAACAGATTTTATTTCAGGCTATGAGAAATCAAAGTCAAAATAAAAATCCTTTTAATAAAAAAGAAACTTTGAAGGCATTTAATGGCCACCACAAGAGTTTGAGTTGTCAAATCTAAACCTGTTTCAAACCTAACTCTATTTATAAAAAGAAATAATAAAATCTTTGTGCTGTCAGGCTTTTCTTACTCTTGTAAATAATATGTGATGAGGTCCTAGCCTGAGCACTGGCATAGGATCATCCAGAATGTTGAACTGCTAGCGTGCTCACAGGAGCACAACAAATTAATACCTTCCCAGACAGCATCTGTATACAGACTGGGAAACTGCATGGGTCAGGGACTGTTGACAGCCACCTTTCTGGAGGAAATAATATGTTTTTTAAGGGAAGTGAGTTAATCTCTGAGGACAGCATTATGATCTTCCTGAAAAATAAGTTTGGAACCAGACTTCTCAAACCCATCACTATTCAAAGTGGTTCACTGGAACTAAGGTCAGTCTCAGTTAAGAAAGGGAAAAAGAAAGTGAGATGAATAAGGTTGAGGCTGAGAGAAACCTTTCTTAATGTAATTAGATTAAGATAGTTTCTTCTTTCTTTTTCTATGCCTGTAATAAAATTTTGTAACTCCTGTCTGGTTTTATATGCTGTCAACAAATGTCTGCATTAGGAGCATTTTGAGTTAACTTAGTCCAAGTATGATTTAAGATGCTAAGTTAAAACCAATGCACTTCTTCTTCAATGACATGCCAAATCTGTAAACCAAGATTCTGGAATATTTTAGTACCACAAAGGGCTATAGCTTCCTATTCAATGCATGCAAAGGGTCACACCTTTTAAGCAGCATATGCCAGGTGAAGAGGTGGTGCCACTGGGGCTAAAGGAGGCAGATACGTCCCCCAGTGACTGCTGCTGACATGGAAAGGTCTTTGGCATGCAGTAAGATATGAGAGTGCACACATGAACCCCAAGTAATACAGTATGGAAGGGGTGCACACAAAAATGGTATCATGCCACCTGCTGTCAGGGACAGAAAATAATTCTAGCCAACCTCATTTACTAACAGGATTGTAGCCTCAGTAAAGTGGAAAAACCACTGAAAAAGCTCACTGAACAACTAGAGTTATTGAATCAGAAGAAGTATGAAGTCCACTTCAAAAATAAAGCCCCTAAATGCTATTAAACTATCAAGTATTATGCCAGTCAAATTTTGGATTATATGATTTGGTCACTGTCATTGATATTTGGCACATTTCATTTTTCATTAGTGACATTCAAATATAGATAAAAAATATTTCATACTAATGTCAATGTGGTAAATATTTTCTATTGACATTGGAAAACAGGACTGAAAAATACTACACTGTTGAGAAAAGCACAAGAAAAAATCCACTTACAAAATTAATGGATTTTTCCTTTGCTAATGTCTGTAGATTCATGCAATCTATTCTTACCTATGTGAGCATCTAGAAAAATGAAATATAGTTTAGCATCCTCAGATATTTGAACAGAACGTCGTAGATGTCATATAGTGTCAAAATGAGTTATAGGATAAGGGAAAGATTTTCAGGGGCCCAATGGGCATTAAATAACTAATTACCCTCATCACACCTCCAGCACTGAACACTAACTTGTCTTCCCAAGCCTGCCCCATTTTTGTTATTTGGGGTCTGTGTTTTGTGTCAGTGACAGGCCACTCAAGAAATATTTGATGGATCACTTTAATTGTCTAATACTGCATAAGTACTGGTTTCTCTGAATAATGTTCTCTGTCAAGGACATAAAACACAGGTGAGCCAAAGTCAATGATTTCACCACACCTAGGCTATAAAAGCTAAGACACTCAACCAAGCTTCTCAGAAAGAAAACATCAAATGAGCTTCAGGAGTAGGGGAAAAAAATCTTTGTGATGTATCCTTACAGCAAGTACAATGAACATGACATTCCCTTTACTCTTCCAAAGCAGTCTCCCTGCAGCTCTCAAGAACAGGAGCATACACAACTACTCCATGGCCACACTGCCAGGCTGCCACAATTCCTCAGTTGCTCTGAGCAAAGAGCCTGTGGGGACATGCTGTGGCTCTCTGTGGCCCTGCATGCAAACTCCCCTTCCTTCAGAAATCACTGGCTATAGCTGGGTCACAGTTGCACTGTCAGTAAGGAATATCATTCAGAAATATATTTTCATAGGTATCTTCAACAAGGTCTTTTCTTTGCTCATCAAAATTTTCTGTGTAGTATTTTTGCAAAATTTTGGTCCACAAATGGAAAGCCACTCTGATATATTACTCATTAATAAGTCATCACACTCTCAATCTCATGAGCAGTTTAAGAAGCAGTTTCAGGTGTATTTTTCTTCCCGTTCTTATTGCTTTCTCTGGTGTAAGGGTGGGGTATTGCACTGAGACTGCTTTATTTGAGATCAGTTATGAGAATAAGGATGCTGTACAGTACTAACTCACAAAAATTTCCAATGACAATGGTGTCATTATTGTCAATACTCTCAGCAAAAATAAAAAAAAATAAAAAATAGGAATAACTTCCATGTTCTTCCAGTGTGATCACATTACCTAGTTTTAGTCTTCAGGTAGAATCTGTCTCTATTTTAGCCCCCTCTTCAGATTTTCTTGTTACTATTTCCTGGAAGGTTCCAGATAGATAGTAAATCTAAGTCATCTGGTATTATCACACTTTCTGCCTCAGTAACATGACATAATGGCTTTCCCAGAACTCAAAACATGATTTCTGCAGCTAAGAAAAATGTCTGTTGCTTTCATAATTGTGGCCATAGAGTTGTTTAACAGGAGTGCACTTGAATTAATAGGCAATTTCATCCTTCGTAAAATGTTGCCAATAAACGGATTGTCTTGTAACAGACATAGCCTGAAGTGCATAAATGAGGTATGAGTTCTGTATCCTGCAACTCAACCAGCAGTGTCTGTTTTAAAAATCTCTGTGGCATGAGTTATTATTATAATAATTTATTCTTTAGCTATATTTAGCTAAGAGTTAAAGACAACATAGCTGTCTCATCTCTAGCACATCTAGACAACCTCCTATTGATTTGTGTATTGTGTCTTTAGATTTAGTTCAAAATAAAAGTGTGTTTGAACTAAAAATTTATTTCTCCACACGCTAACAATCAACAGTAAATCAAAATTCATCAAAACCTCAAATCTCTTTACAGTACTGGCAATATTTGGGAGGCAATGTATGATTTCCAAACTTCTGAAAAAAATACCTTTATGAGAACAGGATTGGGTCCTGCTGCAGTAAATGAAAAATACTGACTTTGTTTCTCAGTAAGCTCCTGCGCTAATAAAAACTAATAGATCAAAGACAAATGATTCAGAAATTATTCATCCTGTCATAGCGTAAACTTGTTACAATGCAACATATTACCTAACTATAGCAAATCTTTCTGTTTTAATTGGAACTTGAATCACCTTGACCTTTCCTAGCACATAACAGAGTGCCCCTCTGAACCAACAGCAGCATCTGCATCCTGATTCCATTTTAATCAGAGCTCAATTTGGATTTCTATGTCTCGGCAATCAGTGCATTGCCGAGCAAGGAAACTGCAGAAATAAATGAGATGTTGCCTTGTTCCAGCTGATTAAAACATGATTCAAGGTGACTTTTAGGTGACACTACAAGTTGTCAGAACAGCAGTGTACTTTACTTTATGAAGGAAAAAAAAATGTGTGAGGGATGTTTATTTCCCCTATCTGAGATAAGTGACAGAATTGAAATGAGAGCACTGGTGTGTCCATGAAAATATATCAGTGTTTAAAGAATCCTATTATTAGGCACAGTGGAAACTACATCTTGGATAAGCCTCCCATACTGTGGGTAATTATCAAAAGGCAGAATGCTAATTGCTTTTCGATCTGCTCTGTGCCTCCAATGAGTCTTGTTGAGGGCTACTGGGGCTGTACCAGGCACTAACACTTAATGAGACAAAGTGTATCAGAGCACAGCATCAGCTATTACTAAGTAAAGAACAGGAAAAATAAGCCTTAAAATGGGAAGGGGTGTGTGTGTGTGTGTGTGTGTGTGTGTGTGTGTGTAATTCTGGGGTCTTTTTGACAGTTCCGACTATTCTGGTTAAGAACTATCAAGGGTGGAAGTCTTCAAGAAAAAAAAAAGGAAACTATCTTCTGGATAATCTACCATGTCTTCCACAGTAGATTTTAGCTTACCTTCTGAGACTCCAGAAGATATGTGGGATGGGAAATGTACATTTCGCAGGAAGCTTGGCCCGATAGAAATGATAGAAATGACCTTTTCTGACAAACAAGACAATACACACATTTCTCCATTTTACAGTATTTGCTTTCTTAGAGTTAGAAATTTTCCCTATAAATCTTCAGTCGTGAACTGAAAGAACAATGTAGGCAATTTCCACAGAAAATATTCCTAGTAACATTAAAACACAGTAAGATATACTGACTGCTTTAAAGACACAGCAGTGAAGTCACTCAAGCTTTACTGAAGGACTACAGAAAAGGGAGAAAGAATATAGAGGTCAGTGCTTCCATTCCTATATTAAATGCAGCAGCATTCTCCCCTATGAAAAAAAGCTAATGCCTCTGCAGAAAGACAACAATCACTAAATTATGGCTGCATCATATGTTCTTTATTGCACTGATACATACTTTGTTTTGCCTCTTTTTCTAATCTTTTATTTAGGCATGGTAAGAAGAAATAATTACAGTGAGAAAGAAGGGAAAGGAGTCTGACTTCTGTTCTGCAAAAGCCTGTCGGTTCCCTATGCTAACAGTTTCAAGTGTGGAGGTCAAAAGAACAACAACAGAGAACACAAGTAAAAGCAGTAAGTTAAGGACCTCAACAGCAGTATCACTAAGTATGAGTAGCAACAACTGTGAAGATGAAAGCAAACCTGATTGAGCAGATTGTATCACGAAATTCGAATGCAGATGTCAGAATCTCTGGATGCGTATGTGTGTGTTCACACACCTTTGAAAGAAAATAGTTTTTCATTCTTCAGTTACCATTTAACACAGTAAGACAGACTATAGCATAACAATGATTTTAAATCTACTGTTCATAGTCTTGAAGCCCTAGTGGTTCACACAAGCTGAAGAAGAAAAGGTAGCCTATTGTCAGCAGGCTGCTTTGAGCCTACAGCTCTCTGGGCTTCAAAAGAAAGACTTTTAAAGGTCTAATCCAAGAGAAACAGAAAAGTTAATCACAGAACCTAGTGATATACAGAGAAACATTAAGATCTTTGTGTGGTTTGAATTCTTATTTGTCTTGTAATCATAACTGCAAGTACATAATATTATAGATTCTAACATCTGCTTCTCATAATAGGTACCAACTTTACTTCTAGGAAGTTTTTTTAACACCTGAATAATTTTATTACCCTTACATTGCTCCATCTCTAGGGCAATCTCATCCTTCCTTAGAAAAGGTGACCTACTTCTGCGATGAGGTCTAACAATTGGGTTGTTCAGTGACAATACTGCTTTTCTTTTAGTTTTCTTCTCCTTAGAATAGTCTATTTACCTTAAAATCCCTTGCCCTCATTCTCTGACTCCTTTTGATACAAGTAAACTTTTGATAGCTTTTCTGAGTATCAAGTGTTATGGCAAATAAGAGAAATATGCCTCGGCAGTGACTATAACATTATCTTCTGAATAGTGAGTAAAATCAGTCAACAAAAATGTTTAATTTCATACANCACTACAATTAGCATATAACATCAGCCAAAACACTATCTACCTGCTCAATTTTTAATTTTTTTTTCCCAAAGCAACAAGAATTTGTGAGGTTTAGAAGGCCTCTCACCAAGGAATTAATCTCAATCTGAAGTGAGCTGTTTCCACCTGTTTACTCTCTAATTGTGCTGACCGTGACACCAGCTACAGAGATGATGAACTTGCTAAAAACAGAAGCAATAAATCATAAGGAAAAGGCAGTTTCTCTATCCATCCTGTGTTCCTCCTATATTTTCCAAGCAAAATATTAAAGAGAAGTATTTTTTTTTCAATCAGGAGAGATAATTTTTGACATCAGGAAAAATATCAGTTCTGCTGAATTATGAAGGCTTAGTTTCTTTTTCTTTATCAGATCCTTGTACATATTTGCCTTGGAGATAGAGAGTCACTCATATTACCACCTAGGAATTATAGCAGGTTTGTTTGGTTTTCTTTTAATTATTTTTATTTGTTATTTAGAGAATGTTGCGATCATGCTGTTCGTTTGGTAATTACGGTAGTAGCTCTGGTTTGTGTTGTGGGCTCCTGTCCAAATGCTGTGGTTTAACCCCAGTGGGCATCTCAGCCCCACCTGGCTGCTTGCTCACTTTTCCCCAGTGGAACAGGGAAGAGAATGGGAAGGGTAAAGATGAGAAACCACCTGGGTTGAAATAAAGACAGCTTAATAGAGAAACCAAAAGTTGTGCATGCAAGCAAAACATATCCACAACATATTATGTGTGTTTCTTTAGTCTANCTTTTCTGAGTATCAAGTGTTATGGCAAATAAGAGAAATATGCCTCGGCAGTGACTATAACATTATCTTCTGAATAGTGAGTAAAATCAGTCAACAAAAATGTTTAATTTCATACATCATTTACCTCTTCTATAGGAATCACAGAAGATACTGTGAACGAATTCTACAGTTGAAATTCCATAGTAGCAGGGGATTCATGATGTATGCATAAGATTATCTTTCACCAATTCTTTCCACCTCTCAGCATTGAGATCTATACAGTGCCTCCCCTTGGGGATAGAACTTTGGATTGAAAACTACCAAAATCCTACAGAAAGGAGAAATAAAACATCCAGAGAGAAAAGATGGCTACATGGTAGATCTTTGCCCAGTGTATGGACAGAGTTCATGACTTAAAATGGGTAAAACAACACTTGAGCAATGTTTTGTGTTGTTTTTTTTTGTTAAAAAAAAAAAAGGGGGGAGGGAGGGG
>VZTM01011302.1:29531-49668 GCA_013400555.1 Jacana jacana | reverse complement strand
ATGATTCTATCTGCTGCAACTTCATGGCAGCACTAAGCCGTGACCCACGGAGCCTTTGTAAGAAGATGCACCAACTCTACAGAAGGGAGACATTGCAACCAAAAGCTGCAATAAACAGAAATCCTCCAACAACCACTCAAGGCCCCTCCATGGGAGCACCACAGCCCTTTTATTTATTGTTGAGAATACCGGGGCTGAGCTGTAAGTGATGGAAAACACACCTGGGCTTTGCTCAGGGCATCAACATCCTGCGACAACGACCACAGCATCATCCCGGGCAGCAGAGACACCGAGTCCAGCACCCTATGCTCACCCTCACTAACTGCACCACCACGGGAAAAGATGCCCAGAATTCACAAGGAGCCTGGAAAAGCCTTGGGAAGGAGCTGGCAACTGCCTCTACCCCAGGACTTCTTAGCCTGAATGGGGTGATGGGGCTGCTGGGGTGGGAGAGCTCGGTCAGAAGCCCGAAGTGCCCTCTTGCAGGGAGCTGAGCTCTGAAGCAGCCCCGCTCTGGCACGTAGAAATGAAGATATTTCAGACAGAACTGTGTGCCGTTCCCTAATTACACCACGGAGCAAGAGGGTCTCCACGGGAGCTTCTCAGCAGCACAAAACCACGGATTTCTTGGGAATCCAGCAGAAAGAGGCAGAAGGCTTGGGATGATCTGCCGACCTCGCAGAAGTATCTGCTCCAAATTTACCCTGCAAAAGCTTTCCTGCCGCTCCCAGCGCTCTCAATTTATGAAACCAATACATTAAACTTCGATAACGAGCCTCTAATCACCATTTGCCACCTCACAACAAGGAGAGCAGATGGGGAGCCGCCTTTCCATCGTGCTCCATCTTCCACCGCAGCCACCGCTAAAAGCAAAGCAAAGTTGTGGTGGGAAGTGTGAACGTTTCCGAGTGGCTGAAACCCGGCTCCATCTGCTCGAGCAGACGGGACCGAGCGACGCGGTGGGAATGACAAAGTAGCCGTGGCAGGGGACGGGGACAGGGACAGGGACGGGGACAGGGACGGGGACAGGGACAGGGATGGGGACGCGGATGAGGATGGGGATAGGGATGGGGACGGGGATGGGGATGGGGACGGGAGGGGTGCACGTACCTCTGGGCTGTATCGCAGGGAGAGCCTTTCCTCTTCCGAGAGTCGGGGTTGGCAGGGTCCGTTGAGCTGTCCCCAAGGCCACTCATGTTGGACAACCTACTTTGCACCTGGAACCAAAGAGAGACAAGGGTTAAGGAGAAGCTGCAGGAGGAGCGGTTTCTCCACGGCAGAGCCAGAACACACCGACCGAGTGGCCTCTGAAGAGGTGACTAACCCAACCTGAGTCTTTCCTGCTGAATCGACGCCTCATTTGGGAAGGGAAGACAGGACACGACCACGTTACCCTCCTTTTGGTGGCCTTTGGTCACCACTTGGCCAAGCGAGCCCTTACCACCAGCACCATTGAACTTGCATGGCAGACTGAGCTCTTCCCTGTTTCCCCTTTCTGGCTTTCTGGCCTTTTTACAAGGATCTGAACAAAGCCTGCCTTAATGCTTCGTTTATGTGTTTGACCGCTTTTGTTTGCTTTCCTTCTCCCTCAAGCCTTCTCCTTCAGCCCATTTTCTGCTCCTCTGCCATCTTTCCCCTCCCCCCCCAAACCCTGTTCCTCTGACTCAGGGCTGGCAGAGGACGCTCCACCCTTCGCATTGTGTCTGCTCCCCCACCACCTCCTTTCCCCTCAGCACATGGCCCGGGCTTTAATTAGAGCTGCAAACTGACTCATCCCTTAACGGGATGCGACACCCTCCCACCAACCCCATCCCCACCTCCCGCTGAGGCTGCCTCCCACCTATGGGCCTCCCAGCCCCGACCTTCTCCTGGAAGAGAGCTTCCCACCACAGCCAGTCCTTGGCCAGTCCCAAGGCTGGGCACCTCCTGGGTTCCAGCTCTCTCCAACACACGGACATTTCACCCTTATTTTGAGGGTGTGATTTCAACAGATGTTGGGTGAAGTGGTCCATGCTGTGGCAAGTGAGGGGTCTAAGCAACCAAAGAAGGTCCAGAAGTCATGAGGATCGTGACACTGCAACGTCCCACGTGCTGGTGCTCCTTAATGATGGACTGGATTTTTTATATTTAACCACATAAATGCCAGTGTAAGCCAAATAAGCCCAATTAAGGCTTCTTTCTGGATACTTCACCTCGAAGGTTGGTAGAGGGTTCAGACAAAGACCGTGACACTGTCCAACCTGAGACCTCCTCCAGTCCCCTCCGAGCGCCCAACTGGGACTCAACACATCTCCAGGACAAGGTCAAAACCTCGTACAACATGGTTAGTCAGAGCTCCTCTAGAAAACAAACCAGTGATGCAGGTTGTGTCCCTCACTCTGCTGAAAGCCATTCAGCGATTCTTTCAGTCCTGGGTAACGTCTCCTCACAAACCCTTTTATTTATTTTGGACTTGTTTGGAAGCTCTTATAGTTGTGAGAAGACACAGTCCCTGAGAAATAAAGCAATGGGACCCTGGAAAGAAGTTAGTAGTTCAGAGAGTAAAGGGACTAAGTTCTTAAACTTAACTCCCTTCATTTCTTCTATTACTTTCTAAAAGCTGGAATTTTAATGAGGATTAAACAGCTGATGGATTGTGGCCGTAGGAGACACGTCCCCAGTTCCCACAGCCCGCGTTACCCCATGTTCTATTCAGCCTGTGTGAACCTGCAAGAGGGATGCCTTTGGTGGTCCAGCACCTCCCACCCACTACCCAGCCTGGGCCAAAGCCACCACTTATGAAAAGCCATCAGACCAGTGACAATTAAAAGTCCCACCAGCTTCTGAATGTGCCAAACCACATCTGCAGTCCAGCTCCTCCTCACCTCAGAGGAGTGCAGAGGGATGGACACAGCCATTGAGCACCTCCTCTGCTCCCTGCTTGCTTGAAGACCCCAGTGTTTGAATTGAAAACCAGAAAGCCCCCAGCACCCTGGGGTGCATCCCCAGCAGCGTGGCCAGCAGGGACAGGGGGAGGGATTCTGCCCCTCTGCTCCGCTCTGGGGAGACACCCCCACTCAGTGCTGCCCCCAGCTCTGGGGCCACCAACATCAGAAGGACATGGAGCTGTTGGAGCAGGACCAGAGGAGGCCCCAGAGATGCTGGGAGGGCTGGAGCCCCTCTGCTGGGAGGACAGGCTGAGAGACTTCAGGGGGTTCAGCCTGGAGAAGAGAAGGCTCCAAGGAGACCTTAGAGCCCCTTCCAGTCCCTCCAGGGGCTCCAGGGAAGATGGGGACAGACTTGACAGCAGGGACTGTTGCAACAGGACAAGGGGTGATGGCTTTAAACTGAATGAGGGAAGATTCAAACTAAACAGAAGGAAGAAATGCTTCCCAGTGAGGGTGGTAAGACCCTGGCCCAGGTTACTGAGGAAGGTGGCGGATGTCCCATCCCTGAAAACATTCCAGGGTAGGTTGGATGGGGCTCTGAGCAACCTGGTCTAGTTGAAGATCTCCCTGCCTGTGGCAGGAGGGGTTGGACCAGGTGGCCTTTAAATGTCCCTTCCTACCCAAACCATTCTGTGACTCTACGATTCGATGACAACCACCATCGTTACCAGCTTCATTATCTCCTATGATCGAGGTGTCCAGGGGGGGCGTGTTACACACTTTGGCTCCCCAATGACCCACCTCTACGCTTGACATTGACAACCTCTGCTCCAAAACAAGCGAAACACCTGCATTTAATGCAGTCCTAGGGGGAAAGAGTCCCTCTCTCAGCAGCGTGGGGGCACTTCTGCTCATGTCACCAGTGCTGGGGCCACCGCGGTTCCTGAAATGGTTTCAGCAACGTCAGCGCGGGCGATGGATGCCGCAGGCACGAGAGCTCCCCCACCCCAATCAGAAACCCTGAGCAGATGCCAGCAAGCTGGCCATGACCAGGGTTCCCAGTTCATCCCCTGCGCCTTTGGCACCTTTAGCAAGACGGAACGATGCCAAAGTAAATAGAAAGAAGATTGGGGCGAGGGGAGGGGGGAGGAGGGAAGGGGANTGGGGGGTGGGTGGGGAAAGGAAAGGAAAGCAAACTCTCAAAAACTGTAGAGATTGGGAAACTAAAAGCTCTGCATCATCTGCTCTGGGTGAGAAGGGCTCACCGAGGTTTCGGACAGGCTTCCCGGGGTTTCCACTTTCTTCTCGGAGGTTTGCTTTGCTGCTCCCCGAGCGGCGTGGCTCTTACACAGCCCCTTCCTTCCTCTCAGCAACCCAATTAAGAGGAAAAAGGAGTGGGGAAAACAGCAGGTAAAGGCCACCGTCCCACCGTCCCACCGGGATGCGGGACCGCGGCTTGGCAGGAGCGACCATATGCCCTAGAGGGGTGAAGTGAGGACAACGCTGCAGCCTTAGCTGAAACCCTTGGCTTGAGTTAAGCCCTTGATGTAATACACTCAGCGTTTCTTCTTATTGTAAAAGTAAGTTTATTTTATGGCAAAAAAAACCCACCCTTGCCGGGGGCTGACGAGCCAAAAAAGTGTCACTGGGTCTAAAAATACTGGGGGTGACTGGGTTCCAGGGCCCTGCTCTGGGTCAGGACAGGGCCAGGGGTCGATGCCCACGGGGGGCAAGGGTTGGGCTCCGGGCAAAAAGGCAGCCCTTGCCCGTTCTCGGGGCTGTTTCACCAGAAACCTGATTTCTAAACACTGGCTTCTTGTAAAAACGTTAATATTCCGCTGGTTCAGGAGAGCAAACAGAGGCAGAGGAAGGAGGGAGGGAGGGTAATGAAAACAAGTTAATTAGTTCAGCCCCCGGGGCTGAGGAGGAGGAGGAGGTGGGGGGGGGAGAGGAAGCAGCTTCCAGGCTTAATACGGGGGCTCCTCGATGCAGAGACCTCTGCTAAACCGATGGCTCCTCTGCTGTCACCAGCCTTCAAAATCATCTCTGAAAGGACAGTGTGTCCCCCCCGAGCTGCTCGCTCATGGGGGCTCCCTGGGAGACGTTTGACCACGGCAGGAACGAGACCCAAGCGTTGCATCAATGCAAAGTGTTTGCCCCTCGCCCTCCTCCACGTGGATGAAGACCCATCCCAAAGATGCCCTGAACCTGCTGCTCTGAAGGAACTCCGTGTCACAGCGCAAACCCCAAAGGTAGAGTGTTTGGGTTGTGTTTCCCCAACAACGATGGATATTATCATTGCAACCAGTAGCTTCATGCTAGGTCTGGTCCTACAGCAGCAGCGTCAATGAGCCAAGCTGTGACGTGCACCATGTCCAGCAGCAAAGCAAGTGCGAGTGACAGAGACCCCATGTCCCTGGCTCCAGCCAAACCAGGGCTCAACTCAAGCCACCAGTGAGGAAAAAGGTCTGGAGTTTCTCTCGGAGGCGATTCTCCATAGAATCATAGAATCATTTAGGTTGGCAGAGACCCTTGGGATCATCCAGTCCAACCATCAGCCCCACTCTACAAGTTCTCCCCTACACCAGATCTCTCAACACCACATCCCATCTACTCTGAAACACAGTCAGGGATGGGGACTCCACCACCTCCCTGGGCAGCTGATTCCACTGACTGACCACTCTCTCTGGGAAAAACCTTTTCCTCATGTCCAGCCTAACCCTCCCCTGCTGCAGCTTGCAGCCATTCCCTCTCCTTCTATCGCTCATTGCCCGTGAGAAGAGACCAGCACCAACCTCTCTGCAATGCCCTTTCAAGCAGTTGTATTGCTGTTGCTCCCCTGGCTGTAGTCCCCAGCACTCGCCTCTGGTCTCTCCTGTGACCAGCACCCAAGTGCACCACTGCATCTGCTCGTCAGAGACTAATTAACCTCAAAGAGATTAATCAGATGGAGAAAAACAAGAGGATGGAGGGAATGCCTAAGAAGGACAAGAGCTGATGTGACCTGCCCACGGCCAGGCAGATGAAACTACCTCTGATTTCCAACCTTCTCCTTTTCCATCGCTCCTGCAATGTGCCATATGGGAGCCCCCACCTGAAGAAGACACCTCTTTTTAGGAGGTTTAAGGACTAACCCAGCAGAGACCAGAGCCTTGACATGGAAGATGAGGCCCCAGCCAACGCCAACATTCTAAGGCAACCTTGGGGATCGTGACACGAATGCCATTTCCACCTTGACAAGAAAAGAAAGCCCCAACTAACCCAAAAGGATGGGAACTATGGCAGCTGAATGCTTCTGCTCTCCTAACAACACCAACGGGCTTCCAACAGCTCCCCAGAGGCGGCCACCGCTACCTCCCACAGACACAAACAGCCCGAGTGGTTTGAAGTGGCAGCGGAGAAGGGGGAGCTGGAGGCTGAATGCTTAATTCAAACAGAGCTGCCCAGTTCCAAAATGTGTTTGTTTCCCACATTTGGGATGAATCTTGACCCCCCCCCTCAAAAAAACCCACTTAGGAAGCAGCGCTAACATCTACTGGAGAGGGACACAATCCGTCGGCTGTTTCTAAGGGGATGACAATGTTGGAAAAGTCTCTCCCATTTCAGCTATTTATCATCAAAATATAACCCATCTGTGCGTACACAGCCTCAATTAGAGGTAATTAAGAGCATACTTGGGAGTGTCACAAGGACACATCTATATTGTTCCCCTCACAAGTTCATCCTCAGCTGCTCCTCTCATTGCTGGGGTCAGAATAAACCTTCATTTTGTGGGGGTTTTCTTTCAAAACAAACCCCAGCCACCCCGTTTCTGCAGATCCCTGAGGCGAGGCCGAAGCTGTGAGGTGGAGAGAGCAGAGGCCACGGGTGAGGAGGAGGGAGTCCCTTGTGAAGCTACTGCGCCTGCTGTGAGCTTGGGGTTGGGCTTTTTTATAAGGAACTTCTTTTTCTGACCTCATGACCAACAAACAAACAAACAAACAAGCAAACAAAAAAGGAGAGAGATGTAAAGTCCTGATTAAACACTGTTTTGGGGTTTTTTTTGGTGGCTAAAGTTGCCAAAACCAAACGTCACATCTGTTTTGTGCAACACTCCTCCTTGAAGGAGGGTGAACAGTCCCTGTGTCCATACGCCATCGCTCCAGCCTGCAGAGACGTCACCTTCCAACTAAATCCTCTTTTTCCAGCTCCTTACCCCAATTTCCTCACTTCATTTCCTGCCTCTCACCCAGCCTGTGAGCCCTCCATCTTCTACCTTCACTATGAGGGTGGTGAGAGCCTGGCCCAGGTTGCCCAGAGAAGCTGCCCCATCCCTGGAGGGCTTCAAGGCCAGGTTGGAGGGGGCTTGGAACAACTTGGTTTAGTGGGAGGTGTCCCTGCCCAGGGCAGGGGGTGGCACTGGGGGGGTCTTTAAGGTCCCTTCCCACCCAAACCATTCTATGATTCTTCCGCCTGAACCTCATGAAGATGCTGCCAGATGGACCCTCTGGCTCCGGGACATCCAACCCAGCATGTGTTGCACAGCCCATGAAGAGTGGACAAGTGAGTTTCTCTTGGTTCCCATGACTCATCCTGGCCTGAAAATCCCCTCCCAACATCCAGTGACGCTTATATTGTTATGGTAGTAACAATGACACTCCAGTCAAGGCTGGATGGGACAAGCTCAAGGTCATCAGGAGGCCTCATAGCAACCCTACGTTGAAGCAACATCTCCATGGTCATTAGGGCTGTATGAGGAGAGAGCTGATGAATGAAGATTTACTTTCACTGGATAAAACTAGCATTGAAAGCACCAGAGAAATCCACCCTGCCCAAGCCTGCATCACCTCGTTATGCAAAGCCTATGGCACTGGGAGAAGTCTCCCTGAACTGGGCACTGGTGAGGCCTCACCTGGAGGGCTGGGTCCAGTTTTGAGCCTCTCACTCTAAGAAACACCTTGAGGGGCTGAAGCGTGTCCAGAGAAGGGCAGGAGAACTGGTGAAGGGTCCAGGGACCAAGGCTGAGGGAGCTGGGGGTGTTCAGCCTGGAGAAAAGGAGGGTGAAGGAGACCTTCTCACTCTCTCCAACTCCCTCAAAGGAGGGTGTAGCCAGGGGGGCGCGGTGTCTTCTCCTCAGGAAAAGGTGATGGGACAAGAGGAAATGGCCTCAAGCTGCCCCAGGGGAGGTTTAAGATGGAGACTGGGAAAAAATTCTTTATGGAAAGGGTTGTGAAGCCTTGGCAGAGGCTGCCCAGGGCAGTGGTGGAGTCACCATCCCTGGAGGCATCTCAAAGCCGGGCAGAGGTGGTGCTGAGGGACACGGGTCAGTGGTGGGTTGGGCAGTGCTGGGTTGATGGTTGGACTCCGTGATCTGAAAGGTCCCTCCCAACCTGGACAATTGTACGGTTCCATGATGAATCTGGGGAGAGAGCAGCACGCTCCCATGTCCCTGCGTCCGTCCAGCCTGGAGGGCTGGTGTTTGCTTCGCTTCCCAGGAGATATGGGATGTGCAGAAGTCTTAATTATCGCCGGCTCTGCGGTGGCAGCAGGCTAATAAGAGCTGTCAGCTCGGGGACGCGGTGGAGCGGAAGCCTGCCATCTCAATTCCCCTCATCTGCACCCACCTGCAAGGCAGGGGACAGGGAGGACGCCCGTGAGATGCCTACACCCTTCAAGGAGAGGCTTCTGGCTGCCACCAGCACGGAGGAGAAATGACCACGGAGGGTCAGGTGGCCCCAGACAGGTCCTTTGTGTACCCCACTCCCGCTACGCCCCGAGGGAGGGCAATTGAAACCTCGCTGATGCAACCCAGGTGAAAAGCCCCCGCTCACACCCTCGACTGATCCCTGAGAGATGAACGGTGTGAAAGATTTTGACAGCTAAAAAGGTGAATTCCCCTTCTCCACCTCATTATCCCCTGCCCTCGGGGGGGGCTGCGGCAGGGGGACCCCAGATCACAGAGACACAAACCAAGGGCTCGAAGGCCCAGACCTCCCCAAGGCTGGGACGGCGGCCGCAGCCCAGGGGGCACGGCACCAGTGCTCCCAGTAAGGGGGACACACACTCTGGATTTTGGGGATATGATGGGTGGGAACAAGAAGTAAGAGTTTAATTTCTTCTGAGCTGTTTCCTGGGTCAGACTCCACCAACACACGCAGTTTCTCTCAGCACAGGAGAGACATGGAGCTGCTGGAGCGGGGCCAGAGGAGCCCCCAGAGATGCTGGGAGGGCTGGAGCCCCTCTGCTGGGAGGACAGGCTGAGAGAGTTGGGGGGGTNTTGTGGAGGGGGCTTGGAGCCCCCTGGTGTGGTGGGAGGTGTCCCTGCCCAGGGCAGGGGGGTGGCACTGGGCAGGGGGGGGGTTAAGGTCCCTTCTTATCCCAACCATTCTCTGACTCTATGATTTGTTCCTTTCTTACCCAAGGGTGGAAAACTCCTGTCTCTCGAACCAGCAGCTCCCCGAGTGCCAGAAAACCCTGGGAGTTAATGACTTACCATTTACCAAGTGCTCTGAATCCCTTTGCACAGGGCACCCTGGACGTGCACAGCCCCAGCACACAGTGAGCACCCCAGGATGTGTCACCCAGCAGCAGTCCATGACCTGGCACCAAACCTTCTAGGAGCTCTTTTCTCTTCAGGACCAAATGAGGAGATGGGGGCAGCTCACCACTCCAGAAGGTTTTGCAGGGGATGAGTAAGGAAATGGCACTGGTCTGCCATTGGGACGTAAGAGGAGCCCTTGGCTTCATGGCTACCCATGGTGGCCACGGTGATCCGGGTTCCACCAAACATCAAGTCCTTCACCCACAGGTCCTACATGTCCTCTGCAAAGCAGCAATGTGAAGGAGTGAATCTCATATTAAAGGGGTAGGGACAGGACATCAATCCCACCCTCCAGGGCCCCTTCATTCTTGTAATTACAATTCTGAGCACTAGAAACTTCTCCATCCTGCACAATGGAGAAGACGAGCTTTGTTCTCCAAACCCAGGCTTCTCCATCACCTTCTGCCCACAAGAAATGGCTTGCTTTGAAGAGGTAACAGGGGTTGTCCAACCCATGCAATCCACCCTATTCAGATGAAGGGAATTCTACCAAAAATCCACGTATTTCTGCACATCCAAGTGAATTCCTTAAGGATGGAAACAGGGGCCAGCCACATGCCGGCTCTGCAAGGGTTTGCCCTCTACACCATCCCTAGGAAACTCAGGAAGAAGGGAAAGGGGGGGTATAAACCAGTGTCCTGCAGACCCAGTGCCATCCTGAGGGAGGTGATGGTCCAAAGGGGAGGTGTGAATTTCAACACACCCACCGCCTCCCTCGCAGAACCCCTCGTTCCCTTCTAGCCCGGGGACGATTCCAGCAGCCAATTTGTTCTACAAATGAGTGGGGAAACAGGGGATGGGGCTCGATGGAAATGAACAATCCAGCTGTGGGAAATCAATATTTGATGCCCAAGGAGACCTCTGAATAATCCACACCACCGCTCCGCTGTTTGCCCCAGCTCTCTTTAGAGCTCACCTCAGCTAAAACGCCGCAGACAGGAGATATCCCGTGTGCTGCTGATTACACTAATTGCAATCATCTCCTTGTTACCTGGTGCTCACCCACATCTGTTTGTCGGAGCCATCTGTTGTCTGTCTTAATTAGAGCGGGCACTGGGAGGGGCAGGGACTGTCACAGCACATGATTTTCTAACCCCTCAGCATCCCGCTCCCATCCAGCATCTCCGTGCCACCACCACGAATCCCCTCGCCGTGGCCAAGCCCAGGGAAGACAGCTAGAAAACATGGAGCCCCCCCCCAAAAAACCAACCCAAACCCACCCCAAAAATGAAGCAAATCAGGTGGGTAAGAATCACACCGCACCACGGAGGGTTTACAGGAGTAAATGATCACCCCCAGCCCCCCGTCACCCGCCCAAACCCACCAGGATTCACCTTCTGAGCTGCTCTGGGGTTGTTTGGTAGAACGACAGGGCACAAAATCACACCAAAACCAATCCTGGGGGAAAGATGAAAACACAGAAACTAAACTTTTCCTTCTGCTGTGTCACAAAAAATCCAGGAAAACAAAGAAGGACCACTCGCCTCGTGCCTCCGTCTTCGACGCTACTGCCTCTGGGCTGAGGAGAACGGAGCCCACCAGCTCCAGCAAAGCCTTCAGAAGGTGCTGTCTCGCACCTCATCCCACCACACTAATTTCTGGAGCCCTGAAATGCTGCTGATTAATTATTAGCAACTTTAAGCATCACCTCAAGGTCTTCGTGCTAAACTGCACTCCCCTATAGGTTCTTGTGAGCCTTCCCCAGAAGGTGGCTCCTCAGAAGGTAACTCCTGACTCAAGACATGAGAAGTGACCATAGCTCCGTATGATGAAACTGAAGCACCTAACTTTTTGTGTGAAAAAACCCAGAAATGAGCACAAGCATCTCACCAGACACTGCCATCTGAAATGATGGTGTCCCTCCTAAGCCGTGGCTGCATCCCCCACCAGCTGGTAGGAGCTGGGGTAGGACCATGCTGCTGCCATGGGACTGGTGGGACTACCCAGTGTCCCCACAATTTGAACTCAGCTCTATCTTCAAGAGGTCAGGATGGGGAAACCCTCAGCCTCTCCACTGTCCTGGGGTTCAGCAATGAGCCATGAGCCAGCAGGGGATCATAGAATTATAGAATCATTCAGGTTGGCAGAGACCCCTGGGATCATCCAGTCCAACCATCAGCCCCACTCTACAAGTTCTCCCCTACACCAGATCCCTCAACACCACATCCAATCTACTCTGAAACACAGTCAGGGATGGGGACTCCACCACCTCCCTGGGCAGCCCAGTCCAGGCTCTGACCACTCTTGCTGGGAAGAATTCTTGCCTCATGTCCAGCCTAACCCTCCCCTGCTGCAGCTTGCAGCCATTCCCTCTCCTTCTATCGCTCATTGCCCGTGAGAAGAGACCAGCACCAACCTCTCTGCAATGCCCTTTCAAGCAGTTGGAGAGAGGGATGAGGTCTCCCCTCAGCCTCCTCTTCCTCACACTAAACACTCCCAACTCCCTCAATGGCTCCTCATAAGCCTTATTCTCCAGGCCCTTCCCCAGCTCCGTGTCCCTCCTCTGCACTCGCTCCAGCCCCTCCAGATCTCTCTTGTGCTGAGGTGTCCAGAACTGGATGAAGTTCTGCTGCTGAGGTTCCTCTCCATCAGAAGCCCCCTCCTCTCCAAGGGTTGGGTCAATACAGGCACCCACCTGGTCTCAACCATGGTTCATTCCCTCTCCATTTCAACCCTCTGGTCAAGATCCCAGACAAAACCAAACCCGAATTCATTTCAGCGGCGCAGAAGCCAACAGAAGACACTTGAGAGACAGACACCTTGGTGGCAGCAAGGATGGGAACCCACCAACCTTCTTCAATTCACATGGGGTCCTATCTCTGTATCAGCCAAGTCACTCCACCACCACCACCACCTGCTACACCCATGGGAAAATTCCATTTAAAAAGCACGACGATGCATCATTTTCCCTTCAAAATGACTCTGATCAGGTATTTTAAGCCCGTGCAAAGAGCTCTGAGTATTAAAACCGCTTTGGTTTCTCATCCTCATTAAAAGCCCAATAGAAATTCAAATTTCTTCTTACACCAGCTGTTTTCCCAAAAGACACCAACTGCCTTATTACGGGGCTGCTCACGAATGTCAGCGTTCTCCCCGAGCGGCTGCATCATCCTTGTATTTCTGCAAATCCTCCCCAAAAACCAGAAGAAATGCATTCAGCCTTGGCTGGTAGCAGGCTGGGAGCCATCCAAGGAAGGAGAAAGCTAAGCCTACCTAGATTGACCAAAGACCACCAGCCAGGAGATGGGCCGGTGGCACCGGTCCCCCCAGTGAAGCTGAAGTGTCTCTTTAAGATTTGGGTTTCGGGGTCATCCTCCTGGGATTTTTTTCACTGTTTTTCATTTCAGGACAAGGACTGACAGTCCCACCAGATCCCCCCCAAGGGTGCATCACGCCTGGTTAATACTTTTGGAGGCAGCAAGGTTGGAAGCAAGGTGAGATAAATGAGCGTACGGCGATGGAGAGGAACAGCAGCGACACCAGAACCCCCCCTGAAAAGGTGAGTCAAGATTTTGTGTGCATCATTCTCATAATAAATCGTATTTTTTCTCATTGCCCAACTCCTTTTAGTGCCACTGAGAGCAGCAGGGGGAGGGCAATGCAGCTGGCAGATGCTAAAAACAGCAATTTCCTTAAAAATATATGGGAGCAAAGGCTCATGGTGTTCCCACACAGGGGACATCCCCTGCCCACTACACCGGCCCTGTCCCATCTCCAGAAAGGATGCTCTCCTCTACACTGCAAGCAGGAATTTTCCTCTTTCAAGGCAAAATATATTATTTTTTTTTCACAGAATGACAGAATGATCCAGGGTTGGAAGCGACCCCTGGAGATCCTCTCCTCCAACCCCCTGCCAGAGCAGGTCCACCCAAGGCAGGTCCCACAGGAACGTGTCCAGGTGGGGCTGGAATGTCTCCAGAGAAGGAGACTCCCCCACCTCTCTGGGCAGCCTCTGCCAGGGCTCTGCCACCCTCACAGGGAAGAAGTTCCTCCTTATGCTGAGAGGGAACTTCTTCTGTTCCAGTTTGTGCCCGTTCCCTCTTGTCCTGTCCCTGGGCCCCACTGAGAAAAGCCTGGCCCCATCCTCCTGACACCCCCCCTTGAAGGATTTCTGGGTGTTGATCAGATCCCCCTCAGCCTTCTCTTCTCCAGACTGAACACACCCAGGTCCCTCAGCGTTTCCTCATCACAGAGGTGCTCCAGGCCCCTCACCATTTTGGTGGTCCCTCTGCTGTCCCCTCTCCAGCAGTTTCTTGTCCTTCGGGAACTGGGGAGCCCAGAACTGGTCCCAGTGCTCCAGCTGGGGCCTCCCCAGGGCAGAGCAGAGGGGCAGGATGACCTCCCTCCACCTGCTGGTCACACTCTTCCTGATGCCCCCCAGGATGCCATTGGCCTTCTTGGCCAGAGGGGCACATTGCTGGCTCATGGGCATCCTGGTGTCCACCAGGACTCCCAGTTTCTTGGCACTAACAACAGGAATGCGTTGCAAACACAACCTGAGGTGACCCCAGAGATGGGAGGTGCCGTTTAGGTGCCACGCTGGAGTAGTTTCCCTCACGGAGCCGCTCGCGTGCAGAAGCCCACAAGCATCTCCTGGCAGCGTTTACAGCAGGGACAAGATACCAAGCGGTAACTGGAAGAAGCATAACCTCTTCTCCCAGTGACTGATAGGAAAAGTGGGTTAATTCATACAGCTTCTGAAAGGGGAAAATGAGGCTAATTCCCTGGCAGTCACAGAACATTACACACTTGGGTTCGCATTACGCTCCGGAATTACATGTTGCAATTACACCATTTGCTCTATGGGGAGATGAAAGCAGTTGGCAGAAGGTACAAACACATCAGGTTCTCGTGTAGCACAAATTAAGCAGCGGCACAAGCACATGTGGCTTCAGAAAAATCACCCGAACACGCCGGCGTCAGACCACCACGGCTCGGGAAGCGCGTCAGAGGAGGTGGCACTTGGGCACCAGCGAGGGCTTTTGATGGCAAAGCCACCTCCAGGGCCTTCAGACAGAGGCAGAGAGCAGGATGGAGAGGGGAAAAACCCCTTTTGAGGAGCAGCGTGAGGGGTCCATGCTCCACATGGACCTGCCAGAACCACCTCATGCTGGTGCTGGACCTCCTGTAGGAGGATGCGGGGCTACAGATCCCTTCTCTCCAAAATTTTCAGGATTTATCTAGCTCTATATACTCACACAACCCTAATTCCGTTATTACCTGTTTCTGTTCTTGCCAAATATCTTGGATATCCCAAACCCAAAGGGTTAAAGAACAGACCCAGAGCTCAGGTCTGCAGCTGGAGAGCGGATACTCCAGCAGCCACCGTAACACTGGTGATGGGACATCCAGCAACCCCATCTTCCAAATGACCATCCAAACCACGAGTTTTGGGGAAAGCACGGTGTGAAACGGCAGCCCAGCAGCTCCCAAACAGCCACCCAACTCTCTGCTTATTGAGCACAACGTGTTTTTCATTTAATTAACGCTGCATTCGGGCAAATGAAAATTCCTCCTTAAAATCCAGCAGTGGGTGCTCATCACGCCTGCCTTCACTTTGGGTCAACTTCAACCGAAACCCCAGTACAAACCACTGACTGGAGGGTCCCCGGTGGGAAAGAGCTCCTGGATTAAGCCGTACCTTCATGTCCAAGTGAGGAGCTTGAGGAAACTCCAAAGCCCTGATGGACCAGACAGAAAGGAGGACGCCACAGGCTGACACAAGGTAAAGAACATCTGCTGCTGGGACCGAAAACGCCAAGAAGCTGAACTGCTGGGAGGGCTGGGACCTCAGGACTACTGACTGACCTTGTAACCATGCTTTGAAGGTATCTGAAAGAGGGCTACTGCACTAGCAGAACGTCTAGCCACTTCTTCTTCTTCTTCTTCTTCCCTTCTTTCTCTTGCTCTTTCTTGGTTTATGTTCTTCACTCACACCTGTCCTGCTTTTAGTCAAACGCTTTGGACAACTGCTTTCTCCTGCATGTTCCCACCACCAGCAGTATCTGCAGGTGCTTCTGGCACTACCCAACAGAAGTCAGTGCAAGTGGCAGGACAGAGGACCCACTGCTTCTCCCACCACTGCCTGGGACCCCTGGTTTGCACTGTCCACCTCTGGTCTGCTCCTCCTACGCCCTCCGTGGAGCCCTCCAGGACTTGCTGGTGCTCACACTGCTCTGTAGGTTTATTTTATTCTCTCGGGCTCTTCAGCTTCAATTCATCTGAGAGAGAAAAGTCAAAACGTTGAGGATCACTAACGGGAGCTGTGAAAATGTGAAAAGACTTAAGTGGGCGGAGGAGGAGAGATGACAGAAGAAACCCTCAATAATAGTCCTTCCTGGGAAAGGAAAAGGCAAAGCAGCGAGGTCAAATGAGCCAGAGCGAGATGTAATCCTGAGAGGAGCTGACAACCATTCCTTTGAGTGGGATGAGCATTTTTCATACAATGAGAGAATGGTTTTGGTTGGAAGAGACCTTTGAAGATCATCTAGTTCAACCCCTTGCCACGGGCAAGGACATCTTTCACTCCATCAGGTTGCTCAAAGCCCCATTCAACCTGACCTTGAACACTTCCAATGATGGGGCATCATCATTTTCTACCAGCAGCACAACTCAGAGGCGCATGATGGCCTGGAGAAGCTCTCACTGTTGTCACCTCTGCACGGTCCCACTGAGCTCAACAGCCACAGGTTCTTGCTAGAGCAAGGGAGAGCCAAATGAAGCCATCTAACACCGAGAACCTGAGTCACACTGAGAACCAGAACCTCTCCAGCTGGACAAGCCTGAAGATGGTCTACTGCATTCTCATGCTGTCTACTGTCACTCACACAGGGACAAGGTCAAACCACAGAGGCAGGTCCAACAGGAGGCTGAAAACCACCAGGAGACCCTTCAGCATCCTCGTGCATGGGTAAACACACCCCCTGGCTCCAGGAACCCACACATCTCCCCGCTCTCAGGAGAAGACAGAACAAAGACTTTGCTGTGTGGTCTCTGACAGGAGGTTCTATCTGCTGAGGAGGATGTCACTTAGAATCACAAAATCCTAGAATCATTCAGGTTGGAAGAGACCCTTGGGATCATCCAGTCCAACCATCAGCCCCACTCTACAAGTTCTCCCCTACACCAGATCCCTCAACACCACATCCAATCTACTCTGAAACACAGTCAGGGATGGGGACTCCACCCCCTCCCTGGGCAGCCCAGTCCAGGCTCTGNACAGGGGGACAATCCCCTCCCTGCTTCTGCTGGTCACACAACTCTTTATGCAAGCCAGGATGCCCTTGGCCTTCTTGGCCACCTGGGCACACTGCTGGCTCATCTTCACCCGCCCATTGACCAGCAGCTTAAAACACGAAGCATTAAGAGCCTCTTCCAAATGAAGCCAAAGCCTGTGAAACCCACTGAAAATCCACACTGAAAAATCGCTTGCTAACTGGGTTACTGGCTGTGAAGAAACATCCTCAAGCTGCTGCCAGCCCCGTCCTTAGCTTCTCCCCAAATATCTGTGATGCAGGACAGAGGTGGCACATCTGCTTTCAGGTTTTAAAGCTACCCAAGACCATTTGTGACCAGAAGTTCTCAACCAGCTTCTGAATCACAGCTGGTACCTCAGCCAGGGCAGAGCCCACCTTCTCATCTGCCTGTGGAAGGTGGGATGGGGTCACCATCCTTCTCACAAGGATGAAGGAGAACCTCCAGCCTCTAGAATAAATCCTGTAGGATTTTGTGCCCAAAAGGGATGAAGATGGCTCTCACCTGCTGCTGACCTTACCCCACAGAAACATCCTTGGTGCTTCCTGAGTGGGGGTTTCAAAATGAGCACAAAATAATGGTGTAGGGGAGAACTTGTAGAGTAGGGCTGATGGTTGGACTCCATGATCCCAAGGGTCTCTGCCAACCTAAATGATTCTAGGATTCTATAAGCAATGTTTCAAGCCAAATCTTGCCCTTGAGCAGATGACAACAGAGACACAAAGACAACAATCCCAATGCAAGCTCTTCTTCCACCAGCTGGAGAAGGTTTGCAGAGCGCCACCGAGGACCTCCTAAATACCCAGCAGTGCAGCGGAGAGGTAGCTTGTGGTGCCCACAGGATCTCCATTAAACTTTCTCCTACTTACTATCTTAATTAGGGCTGACAGAGCTATTGACATTTGTGTGCAATACAGGATTTGGAAGAGATGTAACCATCGCTGAGAACAAAACTGGTCAACGAAGCACCAGTTTCAGCACCCAGGGAGCTGAAAAATATGGGAGGAAACGAGATGAAACTTGGTCAAAGACAACTTTAGGCAGTAGCCACGGAGGGGGGAAGCCCCAGCTGCAGGAGAAGCAGCTCCTGCTGCCATTTACTGGGGGAGGTGGGTGTAATGGGGTTTTTTTTCCGAATACAACAGTGCTCAGACAAAACCAAGCAAGATAATGGATGGGAACTTAAGCAAAATGCCCCAGTGGCATGGCAGCACCAGTGGGTATTTGGACACGGCCCAGCAGAGCACGGAGAATGAAGGGTTCAGGGTTGAGGGGCATTGGTGGCTCTCTCTGCACCATCAGCTGAGCAGAGAAGAGGCTGAGGCGCAGCTGGGATCACCTCAGCAGACACAGAGCAACTACGGGTCCTAAGAGAGCAGCCCCCAAGGCCAAAGCGATTGAAGGGCTTTGTAAGAACAAGCTTAAAGCAACAAAGTGGGTGTAGTTTGATCATATCTTGGTCAAAGGAGAAGCTGCTCCAACTCAACAGGTCTGGACAGTGTGCAGCATCCTGCTGGCTGCGAGGTCCCCATGTCACCCAGCCAGTGGATGCAAAGGCAGGGGATTTTCAATCTGAGATTATAGGATCACAGAAGGGTTTGGGTGGGAAGGGACCTTAAAGCCCACCCAGTTCCAACCCCTTGCCCTGGGCAGGGACACCTCCCACCATACCAGGTGGCTCCAAGCCCCGTCCAACCTGGCCTTCAACTCCTCCAGGGATGGGGCATGACCCAGATTGATGAGTCTTGACCACAGCACAGCAAGATTCCAGCAAGGAGCTGGAACAGAGGAGGTTCCACCTAAATATGAGGAAAAACTTCTTTGGGGTGAGGGTGAGGGAACCCTGGAAGGGGCTGCCCAGGGAGGTGGTGGAGTCTCCTTCTCTGGAGACATCCCAAACCCGCCTGGAGGCGTTCCTGTGTGACCTGCTCTGGGTGTTCCTGCTCCAGCAGGGGGGTTGGACTAGAGGAGGTTTCAAGGTCCCTTCCAATCCCTGAGATCCTGTGAGCCTCCCAAGGAGGATGGCAGAAGAAGCACAGCAGTTTTTATAGACTACTTAGAGCAGAACCTGTCTCTGGGAAGAAGACCAAAGTAGGGAGCAACAGGTTTATTTTTCTTTTCACTGAAGTGGCTGCAGAGCAGTCTGCTTCCAAATCAGGCACCTCACCACCACGCCCCAAAACACCTCCACAACCTCCCAACCTGCATCCCACCCAGTTAGGGGGCAGGACCAGTCCCCCCAGCCACATCCTCCTCTGCCACCATCGCACCCCTGGGTCACCGACACCGACTGCCAAGAACTACAGCTTCATCACCTTCCCACTCCCGGTGCTCCCCGCAGCGAGGGGAACCAGGAGCTGCCCCTGATGCCTGAGGAAGGCTCCCAAGAGCGGCTGCTCCCTCCTGCTTGTCACAAATACTCAGGCATCCAGGAGCAGGGAAATGACAAAACAAAAACCAAGAGGAAAAAAGGAAAAAACAAAAAGGGGGGGGGGGGGGTGTGTTCTGGAAAGCTATGGAAGAGCAATGACTGCCAGGTAAAACATTAGGAGATGCCTTGATTTCTTTAAGATTTATTTGCCTTTTAGGAATATCTAGAGGTCCTGAGCAAGAGCAGGACCCGCTGGCAGCGCTCTACAGGGAGGACACCGCCTCCGAGACCCCATCCGATATTCAAGTCAGGGTGAGGAGCTAAAGTCTAATCCCGAGCGAGACAGAGCAGGAGGGATGCCATCTGCGGTGGAACCGTCCCCCAGGCAGCGGCAGGGGCTTACCTGGCTCTTCAGAGTCCTCCTCCAGAGGCTGTTTTACCTCTCCACCCACAAGCTCCGAGCCGCCCGAGGTGGCGGTTCTCCCAGCACACGGCGACAGCGTGCCGCGGCGAGGCGGGAGGAGAAGGCACAGGAGGGAGGAGCGGGATGAGGAGGGGTGAAATGTGAGGCTGGAGAGACCCCTCTTTGAGAGGAGCTGAGCAGGGAACACGGCTTCAAACAGGCAGCCTTGGGGTTGGGTTTTTTTCCCCATCTTCGGTTCCCTTCGTTCGCCAAGGGCGTACGACTTCAAAACCCCTCCCTCTCCTCTCAGCTGGTATTTTAGACTAACCATATGGAAGGAAAAGGGGAAAAAAAAACAACAAAAAAGAAGAAAAACCAAAACACACCCTCCCCCCCCCCAAAAAAAAAAACACAACNTTCCCCCCCCCCCCCCCCCCAAAAAAAAAACACCACCCCAAACCCTCCACCCAGCAACAGTGGTGAGTGACCAAAAGCGTGGTGGCTTCTGGCATGGTTGGTAATCCCTTGTTCCCATTGCTCCCAGCCACAGCAGACGCCTCCGAGACAGCAGGACCCCTGCCCTGAGGGGCTCGGGGTGGCAGAGGGGTGTGATTGAGTGCTGAGGTTAATAAGGCAGGAGGGAACAGAGGGACAGTGGTTGG
>VZTM01011300.1:27414-43654 GCA_013400555.1 Jacana jacana | reverse complement strand
TTTTAGAAGGTAAGTTTTTAAATCATCCATAATAAATATACTAGTATAATCAATCTGTATTGCAGTGTTTCTAGTGCATCCTTCTACAGTTAATATGATACCTTTTTCTTCTTTTTGGACCACTTTGCAATGGTATTTTGTGAAATATTTCCCTTAAACTGCAATCATAAAAAAGCTCCTTAAAATATAATATAGAAGCACGTAAGTGTATGTGGTCACCAAAGAGAATCTCAGAAACTCTTCTATTTCAACATCTAGTTCAAGTTCACAAACTATAGTAATATAGATGGACTGTTATTCTTTAATTCTTTTCTAATAACTGCAATTTCTAAGTATCAATAATACAGTTTACAAATAATTAAGAACCACAAATGTCTGCCATCAAATCACACGTGCTAAAGCCGAATTTCTTGGATGAAAAAATATTCAAGTAGTGGCCTGATTTATATCCCATGCACTGTATGTCCAGTTCTTGCTAGTGTTAAGTCAGACTGCCATTATGTGGATGTATGAATTTACTCATTAAAAATATTATTCCTACCTCTCTCAGCCTGTTCACGCAGCAGAGGTGCTCCAGCTCTCTAATCATTTGTGTGGCCCTCTGCTGTTCCAACAGGTCCGTGTCCTTCCTGTGCTGATCATAATTAGTTTCAAGAAATTGGCAATGTCCTTTCTCTCCACTACTAACCAATAACTCCTAATACAGTAAAAACTCTGTTTTAACAATCTAGCAGAGTCAGATCCTAGGAATGCAGGGTAGGTTAGGAGAGGACAGGGCTGAACGGCCACTGAAATTGCAAATTACTAAGTAGATGTAGTAACACAGAAAAACACAAGGGCAAGAATGACATAAAAATCATAAATAACCTCTACTAGGTGCAAATTAATAGGATACTTGTGATCACTTTTTAATGATACAATATCAGGTTCTTAAAGCTTCACCTGGAAAAACTTTAGGAAATTTGTGATTATTTTAAAACGTACATAAAAATATTATGTAGATCAATGGATTATATATGCATGCTTCACAACCTTCAAGCGATAAAAAGTCATGTCCCACAAAAGCTACATTCAGGTAGATGTTTATATCCAACATAAGGAAATATAGCTACTGCAGGCACATTAAACCAGCTGTAAAGGCCTTAGACACCCAGACTTCTGTTTCAGACTGACTGAAAAGCTAATGTGCCAATAATTTGTTCACTATATTCTAGTCTTTCCTGATATTTTAATAATGTTCAACATCTCTCTCACCATAAATTTTGCCTAGCTTGAAAGCAGAAATATTAATTGCTTTATTAATATTTATGTTCATGCAGATCATCTCTCCCAACCAATTCTGATGTTAATGCAATTTTCCAAGACAAGTAGAAATACATCTCTTCCCAAATTAATCCTTTCTCCTTTCCAATCCCAGATGACGAGCTCTCATTCCCCAGTTCTGACCACGCAATCAGCTTGGTTATCCCTATTCCATCCATCCATATGTATGCCATGATGTTCTGCACTCTGAAATGTCCCTGTCCTATTGTGATCTATTATGACCACTCTTTAAGAGTAGTTTGATATCAGTTAAAGACAATCTTAGGGATAAATGAAATAGTTTCAGGACTAGTCACCCTCAAGAATCTATGATTTCATACAAGCAAAACAATTTGTAACACGAACAAATCCCTACTGTGTTCTATTCTTTAAATATAGACCTTGCTTTATAATCTTCAAAGTAATTTTATTTCTTTTAAATGCTCATGAATTCCATTATTGTCCCAATCTTTTTCTCTACTTGTCAAGAACTCAGCTTCTGTACTGAGGGAGGAATTAAATAGTCACTAGAATAAGTCTCCTGTGAGCTGTGACAGGAAAGGATATAAAATTCAGGATAGGTACCACTAAGTATCACAGGATTTGGCAAAAAAAAGAAAGTGTCTGTTACCTAAGGTTTTAAAGAAAGAAATTATATCTTGTTTCACAAAAAGCTCGGGAATAAGGAATAGTTAGTATGGAATCATCCCTGATGTTATCATCAGAAGGCTATTATGGGGAAAAAACGAGTCCATTTTACACGTGAAACCAAGATTATATTGCTAGTCTAATTAATGTTTTAACAGCCTATCAAAAAAACACAAGTTATTCTTAGTGCAGTTACAATTAAACTAACTCTCTAAGTCCAAATCTTCTATTATAGAAAATCCTTATTGCTGATATTATTCAAGTAATGTGTATGGCTACAGATTAAGTAAGGTCTGTTAGACGGATGTCTGCTATTGGTTGGGAATCTAAGGGCCAGGACTGGTCCTAAATAGGACTCTCCAATCTCTTTTTTTTTTTATTGTTTCTGTTTCAGTCCTTCAAGTGAAATCTGTTTCATACACTGTTAGAAAACTGTTGCCTGAGAAAACAGTTCAGAAGACAGAGTCCATCTTACACAATTACTTCACTGCTTCACTGCTGTTAGAAATTAAGTGTTGACAGTATCCTGAAAAAAATTGTTAATTGGTAAGTTAATACAGAAAAATAATAATTCTTTCTATTTTTTTCCAGTTGATTTATCTTCTCAGAATGTTTCCTTGATGTCTAAGAAGTGTTTTCACAATACAGATAACACTACTGAATAGATTATTATTCAGCCAGGAGAAAAATTCAAAATTAAAAAATCCAATCTGTTTGTGATTGAAACGAGCAATATTTGCGTGGCAATTTGAAACAAAATATGATCAATTCAGCACAATTTTCAAATAATGAGAATAATTTTTCCCACTCTTCATATTTAAGACATAGCTTGCATATAAACACCAACACACTCATCAAGAAAAGCAACTGTCCCTGGTTTTCACAGATGAGTATGTATGTTTAGGAAGGCAAGCCAAAAGCCTGTTCAACAATCATAGTGAAGGGCAGAATGATGACAGCGTGGGCAGATGGAATGCAAAGAGTTCCATTCATAGTAGAAATACACACAAAAGGGAATTCAGAGCAGTGTCTGCAGCCACGTGGGTGTATTCTTAATGGGGAGTTCAGGTTCACCCTCATCAGCTACTTTATTTTTTAGGGGTTTTTGTGCAGCGTCACAACCTCTGGGCAGTGTTCCACAATACTGTGAAGAGCAGTTCAGCAACCATCTGTGATGTTCTTGGTTTCAGTTCTTCCTTCTATTTCGGAAGACAAAAATGTTCAAGGAGAACCCTGATAATGCATTCCAAGTACGTTTGGATACAGCTGGCTGTACATAATTGTAGGCAGCTATGAAAGTTAAGTTTCCATTCAGTAAAGAGTAAGCAACAGCCATTGGGAAGAAGACATTTGAAAATCATACGTATTATGTTTGTTTTGTCAACACCAAATAACAAAGTGAGCTACACTGAACTATTGGGCTTGCATTTCCCCTGTTATCGTACTTATCACTTCATTGCACTTAACCGCAATGACTTGTAGCTGGTGGAGATGCCAACATGCAATTTTGGAGTGGATTTTGCACGTGCATCTGTGTGTATGTGTGTGTGTGTGCATGTGTGCTCTATGGAGGTGGGATAGAACAGTATTTTATGAACTGAAACAGTAAGATTACTCATAATTACCAATAACACAAGAATTGCTAGTTGCTATATGTAGAAAAACGTAAAAGAGTGGCTGCTACCTCGTAAAGCACCTTGCAGTGGGTCTCCTTTCTCGCTCAGGTTGATTTTCTACATGCTCTTCTGCCAGCTTGAGGAGAGGCAGAGTGACCACCACTGTGGCTACTTCTGTAGACACAGCCAAGCTCCTGATCTGATATGTCATGGTGCTGGGCTTGGTGCTCGCAGAAGCACCATAGTGCAAGATGGAAACCGCTCTGAAAGGTTTTGCTGGTGTTTATGAAGTGCTGGTGGGCATGGACCACACTAACCAAACCCCATCCCTGTCTCATTTTACTATCTGCTAGTCCTAACTCTTCCTTTTCTGGGCAATCGAGAGCACAATTGCTAATACCAGGGATCAAGGTATTCATGGATTTCATCTAAGTCGTGATAGCAGATCCCATGAAGTTTTTCTTATTTTCAAGGCTTGCAATTGAAAGTGAAAGGCAAGCAACAGAGGGTGAAACTAATTGGCAGAATGTCATTCCTTTGCAGACATGGAAATGTAGAACTTTTAGAGTTTGCTGCTTCTAAAAAGTAAGTGTTTAACTCTGGAGATGAACTGAAAAAGAATGCAAGTAATTTGCACTAAAATAACACCATTTTTTTGTTGTTGAAAAGTGCTATCTCACAGTTATGTCTGCATATTTTGCAGGTAAAGAGCGTTGGAATCGGCTGCTATTTCAACAGGGAATCTGAATGAAAACTTTTCACGTGTTATTAGCGAATTTTGTCCAGTCATGATAGTCGATACTAGTCCAATTTTATTACGGAAGAATGGAGGACATTGGGGTCTCATTCAGACAAAATTTATCATCAGGATACCACTACTTGTCTCTTTTTAAAGGACAAACCATGAAAAATAGGTAAACTATACCCAAATTCAAACCAGAGTTATTATATTCTCCCTGCCTAAAGGTCCCTCCTCTGTTTCAGAGCTAATCTAGTATATTTTTCCTTTTGTACAGTAAAATTTTTTTTATATTGATATGCATTACTACTCCATTGCAACAGGAATTACACTTCCAGGATGGCTATACTTCAGTAATAAAAGACAGAAGCAGCACAAATTGTTCCTTTAACCAGTCATCAAATATATGTATGCTTTTACTTGCAAATAGTGTAGGATAAATTCACCCTACTCAAATCCAGGCTATGAATATGATTTCTTTCTGGAAAAAAAGAGTGAGGCTTGATCAGAATTAAAAGGAATAGACTGCAAATGGTCCCTGAGGTCACTTTGAAAAATGGGATTGCCAGCTGTAATCCTTCACAAACCATGAACCAAGCACACAAAAACCTGAGGATAGCATTAAAAAAAAATGTGATTTCAAATAATAATAAAAATAGAGTACTTTCATTTGCCTTCCATTTTCAGGTCTTTAAGATGCAATCATACTCATATTTTCAAAGCCTCCTTAAAACCTGGATGAATAGACATCTACTTTTTTCTTTTCCAGTGAAGAGTGCATATTGGATTTGCATGGCAAGGTTTTGGTAGCGGGAAGGCTAAGGGGTGGCTTCTGTAAAAAGCTGCTAGAAGGTTTCCCCATGTCCAACAGAGCCAATGCCAGCTGGCTCCAATATGGACCAGCTGCTGGCCAATGCCACCAGTGAAGGAGGTAGAGTCTCTGCGATGACATGGTTGAGATGAGGAACCACAACAACCAGAAGAAGGAGTGAAAATATGCAAGAGCAACAACTCTGCAGATACTTAGGTCAGAGAAGAACAAGGAGGAGGAGGAAGTACTCCAGGTGCTGGAGCAGAAAGAGGAGATTCTGCTGTAGCCTTAAGGTGAAGACCATGGTGAGGTAGGTTGTCCTCCTGCAGTCCATGGACAGTGGAGCAGATATCCACCTGCAGCAGGTGGATGTGCCCTGAACAAAGTTGTGACCTCATGGCAAGACCATGCTGGAGCAGGGTCCTGGCAGGACCTGTAGCCCTGTGGAGAGAGGAGCCCATGCTGAAGCAAGTTTGCTGGCAGGACTTGTGAACCCATGGGAGACCTGTGCTCAGGAGCAGTATGGTCCTGAAGGACCTCACTGTGTGGAAAGAACCCATACTGAAGCAGTTTATGAAGACCTGCACCTCATGAAAGGACTCACATTGGAGAAGTTTGTAGTGGACTGTCTGCCTTGGGAAAGACCTCACACTGGAGCAGGGGAAGATTTGTGAGGAGTGCTCCACCTGAGGAGGAAGGACTGGCAGAGACAGCATGATAAACTGACCCCCATTCTCCATCCCCCTGTGCTGCTCTGGGAGAGGAGGTAGAGAAATGGGGAGTGAAATTGAGCCTCGGAAGAAGCGAGGGGTGAGAGGGATGTGTTTTAAGATTTGCTTTTTATTTCTTGTTACACTACTCTGACTTCTGATTGGCAATACATTAAATTAATTTTCCCCAAGTTGGGTGTGTTTTGCCCATTGTGGTAACTGCTGAGTGATCTCCCTGTCCTTATCTTGACCCATGAGCCTTTCGCTGTATTTTTTCTCCCACTCACTGTCCAGCTGAGGAGGTGAATGATAGAGCAGCTTTGGTGGCACCTGGTCAGGGTCAGCCCACCACAGAGTGATAATCTCCTGTTACTCTCCGTAGATGAAAAGCACCAGGTATCATAACCATGCTGAAATTAGAAGTTCTATACTACGATACGTACTTAAAAACCAGGAAAAGCACTCTCCATGTACCTCTCCCATGTTAAACAGCACAAGAAACTTCAGTAAAATTCTGTTCCTTTATCACTTGAATGCAAAATAGCTTGTGAATAGTTCGGTGGGTAAATCACCCGACTATCTTTTAACACCTCCACTCTGTCATTCTTTTAATCTACTTTTTGCAAATAATCCTAGGGAGGATGAGGCAGTGTGAGGAAACCACAGTGGAACTGCATGTATTTTGTCTTTACTGAGAATTTTATTGCTATTCACTACTAAGGAAAATTTGTATATCAAACTGCAATAAAAAAGAAAATAATAATAAAATGAAATTAAAATTATGACTGAAGTAATCACCTAAGAATTAGGTATATTAAAAAGCTATTTTCACATACAAAATAAACCCAGATGACATTCTTCCAACTACTTAAGGCTTTTTTCCCTTAGAGAAGTTCAATTCTATTTTCTGTCCACCCTGAATATTTGCAATATTAAAATATAGATGGTTGTACGACAAGATTTGCTTGTTTTGATTATGGATCCTACAGATTCCATAATGCCTGTGGGGTACTTTCTGACTCCACACAGGGGCTGCCCTGAGTAGCAACCAGCAGAGCAGACATATGGGCCAGTGTAATAAGAGAATCTTGTGCATTTGGTTTAACAAGATCATTCAGGATTTTGCAGCAGCATAAAACTCCTCACAAATTTTATCTCTACTCTCCTTACATAACCGTCCCAGGATTACAAATTATTTCTAAAAGTTTTAGTGTTTTAGAGCTATCAATTTTGATTTGGATTGACTTTTTGCTGTTTTTACACTGTCTACAAATCAGTGCTCTGAAAAATTTTACAAAAACCCACCGATAATATATAGTAATTTCAAACTTGCATAAAAATTGCTGGCTAAACTTCTTCAATCCTAAGAAGTACGCATTTTCATACACATATAAAAGAAACAAGGCTTGAAATGTATAGGAGCATATTAGAACTGAAGCGAGCATTAAATAAACAAGAACAAAATAAAACCAAACTCAGAATGCCTTCTTGAATAAAAACTGTAATTTTACTTAGTCTGTTTTTGAGAAAGCTTAATTCTGCTATGGGGGCTGTCTAACATGCTTAAGATGTGCAATTTTTGGTTGATTCTTGAGAACAGAGGTGCAATTATTTCTATTCACGAAGCCAGTATGATTATTTTTGTTTTTCCTACCCTTAAGGAAACTCTCAGATAATTTCCCTAACCTTGTTTTCCTTTATGAGAAGCACTAGCCACTATTTTTACCCACTCAGATTCTCACGGATAATTGCATCCTGTGCGTAGTGTAGATGAGAAGCCTCCAAGTTCTTGCGTAGGACCTTTCCAGAAATAACACAGGAGTGAGCCATGTGCTAAGTAAATTGTTCTGGCGTGTGGCCCATAACTGCAGCCCCTCCAGTAAGGAACTGCACATGAAATTCTTACATGACTCATGTGCAGCCGTTCTTTCACCTGGCAGACACTTATTTGCTCACACTTTGCTGTAAGAATGGAACTCAATAAAATCAGCTTAATCAAGGCTGGAGATAACTTGGGTATAGAAGTGGAATAATTAACCTGCTGTTTATTTGGAAATTCAAACTCATCTGAACTAAACTATCCCAACTACAAGAAGTGGTTCTTAGACCTACTCATACCAGACTAAAGACCCCGTATTCTTTTGTTTTCTCTTTTTGCTAATATATCCATATATTCCCCAGCATATTTAAACCAAGGTGCCTGTACATCATTCTCTTACTCCTTTTTAATAAAACATAAATCTAAAATATCCATTTCACTGTAACTATCCACAAAATGTTATCATATGAGCTATCCATCATTAACTCAAATCTTTACAAAATTAATTAAAACTTCCTCATTATTAACCTAGTATTGTAAATGTTGTAATCTTAGCTTTTCCTTACACGTTATTAACAATCTTTCTTCATGTTACACTGCAATAGGTCATAAAATCAGTTCTGATTTTTTTTAATTTTTCTTAACTCTTAGGAAATATCAGTAATATCCAAGATTCTAAGCTGATTTGTGGGACAATGGAGGCACAGGTTTGCCCAGTGTTTGAGTAGCTTTACTGGAAACCCTTGGCTTAGTGAAACACCACTGTGGTTACATGAAGGCACATGAATTTTCACAAGCCTTCTGGAATTTATAGTAGTTCTGGAATTTATAAGCCTGCGTAACTTGAATTAAAGTAGAAAAGGGTGGAGACATCTCTGTCAGAGAAATTTTACTATCTGGAGCTGCGAAATCTTTTTTGTAAATGTACATTTGAGAATCAATTCCATTAAAATAATAATTTAAAGTGATCTCTATTTCCTGTTTTAATTCAAGTCACTTGTTTTTATTTCAATGTGTTTGGCCAGTGTGCAATTGTAATACTTGTAAGTCCATATTTCCATTACAGTATGATGTACAGATTAGAGAGCAGAAGGCAATAAAATGTATATGCTCTTTGGATTGGGATTTAATTATATTTTTAATGTAACAAATTTAACATTATTTAAATTATAGTACAAATCTTTGGAAAAAATTGCAAGTTTAATTTAAAGTATAAGGTTAAAAATTTGCTGGCTTAGACTGCAAAAACTAGCTAAATGCAAATAATGAACATAGGAATGATTTTGGTTTTGAAGATTTAAAGAACTTCAAAAAGTGTAAACAGTTCAGTTTTCAGTTCCTACAAATGCATAGGTACCGTAGAAATTAAAAGCACTACTCAGAATTAATCATGCAACTCTATTTCTAGTTATTTTGACTCCAGAAAGAACATTTATCTAATGGACAACAATTATATTGTGTATTATTTTTACACTCCAGGCAGTATATTTCAAAAGAGCACTGGAAAGTTCCCAAAATTGTAAATTGTTAAAGAGCTGTTTTCAGTGGCCACAGAAACTGTTGCCATGGTCAGTCTGCCTCTAACTGTGTACATTTGCTTCAAGATCTGAGATGTGCATGACAACAGTGTATTTAAAAGACAGGTTGTCACAGTGCTCAGTGATGTGGTTTAGTGATGGGTTGTTGGTTTTTTTAATCAGAGTTAGGTTGATGGTTGGACCAGATGATCTCAAAGGTCCCTTCCAACCTGGACAATTCTACGATTCTATGATTGTAGAGGAAGGTTTGATGAGCTTGCCCCTTTGAAGGAAATCAAACTTTTGTAAGATCTCATGGAAACCTATTTGTTGATGTACCTTCAATTTTAAGGTGAAGCACACGAAGAAACCTCCAGAAGCACCATAATAAAACACAGAAGGAAGGAATGCTCTGCAACTTGAACCATCCCCTGCTTTTACTTCAAAGCAACACTGGGGTAGGAGAATTATCAATCAGACCCAAGGGCCAAATCCACTCACTGTGAAACTGGGCCTAAGGGCCAAATTCACTCACATGATAACAGCTCTTTCTACCCCAACAGAATGAAGTCTTGGCCTTTAACTAAGCTTTCCCACCGCTGGCTGGGGGTCTCCTCCCTTTCATGCAGTGATCCATGAGACAATTACATGCAACCATACACTGCTATGTATACATCCTGCTGCTATAAGTGTACCACTGCAGAGCATGAGAGTCAACAAGAACGTTTAGGGTTTTAAAGACTGTGCCAGAGCTTCTGCGAATGCCCAGGGAGTGGCAGGCCCTGCGGGTCTGTTAATCTGGTGTGCTCCACGCACACGGGGTGCAGATCTCCACCTCTGTAAGGCTGTCACCACCTCTCCAGGTGGTAATCACTGCCTTAGCTATGTGGCTCCAACTACTACCACAACGCAAGCCAAAAGCACACAGTGGGCTCCAGACCCTCAGGGAGCGGTGGGCCAACGCGAGCAGTCACCTATAGCTTGCCTTGCCCAGGTCCACAAAGGTCTCAGACTATTAACGAATATCTGCCTTCCTGCACCCAGCTCTGCCAACACTCTCTCAGGTTGTTCTGGGAGTCCCTGAAAGCTTGAGGGTACTCAGGAGCACCAAGATTACCTGAGCTGGACATTAACGCCTCACCCGGTACCTCCTGCTGCCAGGAGCCTCCCCATCACTATGGCAACCAGGGGGCCAAAAAAAACCCCTCAGGGGTCTTGGGCTTGGGACCACCAGGTGGCTGTTGTTTAAAGCAATACACCACCCCTTGTCCAGGTGCCTAGTCCCCTCCTCCCAAACACCTGAGCTAGCAACGACGTGGTTTTGCACCAGGACCTTGCCTTTTACCTCAAGCAAGACGGCTGTGGAATGTTCCTGTGTGGTGCCCGGTACATCTGCTGTTTGCAGGAAGCAGAAGAATATCAGGACGTGAAACACAGAGGCTGAGGTTGTTTTGTAGAGTGCTGGAGCAGCTGCCTACTACCCGAAAGCCAAAGTATTGCCTGCATCTCTGAGCATTTTCTGAAGAGAAGCATTAATTAAGGAGCGCAGCCCTTGGGAGAAGTGGATTTCGGTTTGATCAAACTACAGGCCAGGCAATGGCTTATTTATAGCCTTTTCCTGTGGGATGTGGGGTGTGTGTGGTGGTGCTGGACAAGGATGTAGATCACAGACAAGTGGTTAAAGTCAGTCTGTTATGGGAAGAAAAACCAGAAGGCAATTTTCAATTAAATCTGGTGTATTCTTTCAGGCAAAACATGGTAGGCCAGGCCAAGCACCTGCTCCTGCTGCAGCCCAGAGGCACCCTGATGAGCTGGCTGTGACCGACAGCACCTCAGCAAAAGCAGGAGATTCGTTTTCTAGACCTGAAACAGAAATGTCACCGCTGGGAACCCAGTGCAGGTCTCTCAGCACCTGTGAGTGATACTGCCGATGGCCCTCGTGTCTCTGGTGTATGTCTGCTAACGTCAATGCCGAGGTGAGGGAGTCGGTATTCTGCGCGGTCAGGAGAGCTTCCCTGCCAGATGAGAAGCTCTGCTTCCAGGCTGCCAGGTGAAGTTTAGCTGGAGAGTGGTGACATGGAAAAGGTGGCTGGATGTGTACGAGAGAACTGTATTGGCAGAGTCCTTGCCCTGCGTGAGACAGGCAGTTTAGATGTCAAGGGACCCGTAAGACCACATTTCTTCACCTCAACTTAGCTATTCGGTTAGATTGAGGGGAAAACAATTGGTAGGAACCGCAGTGTGGGGCTGTATTGACTGAGCAACTATAGTTGTTCAAACCTAAAGCAGATGGTTAATTTTCCTGTGGTTAATCTGGATTATTTCAGCGGAAAAACATGCATTCGGCAGCGTTGTATTATTAGCCTTAAGCCAACACTTAGAAATCTGGGGTGAAAAGGTTTTGAGGAATAACAACTCCAGATTTACAGATTACTTATTTGAAATATAATTTATAAATTAGAAAGAGGGACTGAGAGGCTGTCTAACAGCTAGGAGAGCCTACCATGTCACAGAATTTACGCAGGTGCCTTATGGTGGGAATGGCTCTGGGAGAATATCCTCAGTCGCTCCCACAAATCCTAGTCGTTGCTTCATTGTGTGTGTGTCATCACCATTACTCTTTGCATAAAGCTGTCATTGTAGTTTTTGCAGCCTCAGAACTATCATTATAATAAAATGGGCCATCTGTAGAAATCACACAAGGATGTGTCTCTGCATTTAAGATGACGGCGAGGAGGTTCACATTCATAGGAATTAGCAAAAATTCATGCCTTCTTTTTTTCCTTTATAAAAAAACGGTAGTTCCTGTTACACCAGGGGAGACTATTGCTGTTCAAAACATATAGCTGTGCATTATTCTAACAAGGTTAAAATAACATGCTGGGTAATGTAGTACAGCTGGGGGACCAGGTTCAAAAATAGTATCACAATTCATTCAAAGCAAATGGGCTTATTCTACAACAGGTACCACCAGATTTGGGGCCGCATGCCAACTAAAATGTATTTTTATATTTCTTAGCTTTTCTGGCATACTTTTGAAGGGGACATCTGGAAGCAAGTGTCACAGTGCAATTACTAGTATCCTAATCTGCAAAAATATTTTTGGAGGCCATAGAGTCCCTCACTGCATTTGATGTAATTACATGGTCATGCATTCTGATTTTGAATGAGTTGAAGGAGACGGTGGCTTCAATGCCTCGCAGATATGCCTGTAATTTCTGTAACACATTCCATATCATGTTGTTCTTGATATTTATTTTATTTGGATTCCTGAAACAGCATGAGTAGTATTAATATGAAGTGACAGCTACATTTAATTACGACATGGCTGTTGTATCTGCAAAGAATCTTAACTGAGAACTTGCAGGGAGAGCATGATTTTCTCTGCCTTTTTTGTTTAGTGTTCTTCTGATTTTTCTACTGCTAAAGAAACATAGTATTGCATTTCAAATCAAATACTTAAAATATGAAGTGCTACCAAATAGTTGCATTTCGTTGACACATGAAATCGTTCAGATTAGTCACATCTTGATGTTACGGGTCCTGAACTGTGAATGCAGTCAATCCTAACAAAAATATTCCCTGTGTACATTAAAAAAAAATTATATTTTCAGCTGCTTCAGCCATGCATTTTTTGTATGAGCTTCTTGTAAATGTTCCCACTAATAGAGACTGGTCAGAGGGTACTTGAAGAAAATAAATAGAAACAGAATATGGTCACAGCGGAACAGAATTCACTTAAATATTCAGGAAACTATTATTAGAAAGTGCTGGTAAAATCTGTCCAGCTCTAACATCTGGATGACTTGAATGAAAAAAACCAAACAACTAAATCCTACTTTGAAATACAATTTATTAAAGTTACCATAGTATTCTGGGACCTCGTGTCAATTATTCCAGAAATCCAATTTATTGTAGATATATTGGAGGTTCACAGAAGAGGTAAACAGTTGCTGCGGTGAAAATGCTATGGGAGTAACTAGGTAGAGGATAGAAAAGTTATTTGTTTGTATTATTTGCTTTAGGATATTAATTTCATGCCCAAATTAAAACCAAGTGATGGTATTTGCATTAGCTGTGCTTTAGTGCAAAAACAAATCACTTTGTTATTATGAGTTAGCAGTTTTTCTTCTTAGAGGAAATAATGAAAAGCCCTATTTCTTGGACATATAAGCAGATGAGCCATCACCATAGCAACTGAAGGACGTATCTATTGCGTCATTCTGTCAAACGGCCCCTGCATGTGACTCCAAGCTCACGCTCACATTCCTTACTTCCATCTGAAAGTAGGTTTTAGTCCTGCCATCCAATAAAATCAATACTCAGTAGGATGTTTTCTGCCTGCCATAGGTTAGAAATACGAAGCTACTTAAAGCAGGTTGGGTTGTTTTTTTTTTTTTGTCTTAAAGGAACAGCAGAGGTTGTTTATCTGTCAATACACTGAAAGTTAGTGAAAAAGCAGAATTCATAGAAAACAGATCATTTTCTTCCAGGAATGCTGAGGTTCCTCTTGCTCTTTATTGTCGTTAATGATTCAGTCACGTCTTTGTTACAGAGCATTATCACAGGTTCTTTGGACAGCTTCCAGCAGTCAATCTAGCTTATTTAAACACCGTGTTTCTCTCTTAGAGTTATGAAAGAGGCTTTGATTTCTTCACCAACAGAAGAATTGCGCTGCAAACATGTTTTATAAATCAGACAGCAGGAACCGAGTACAAATTGCATCGTGCTAAATGATCATCCGTTTCTCTTGCAAACTCTACAGCAGGATTTCCTGTTCTCCCCATCTTCAAAAGTGCTACAAGTCGAGCATCCCTCTCAGACGTGATTTTCACCTTGCTTCTCCTTTCCTCTTTATCACCCTAAGAGTCTAACCTTCTTTACACCGAAGCATTTGGCCTCTGCTTTCCTGGTGTGATTCCCAAAACAGCCAGGCTGAGCTTTGCCAAATGTTACAACAGTAACAGCCGCTTATGCTTGTGTGGGTTCTGCATCTTAACTCTGCAAAGACAGCCCAGATTCAGTTTCTGTAAGTCAAATGACAACTGCAACACCCTCTGGGAGAGAGAAACGAACTGTTGCCTAGTTCGGTAGACCTGAAGGTAGCCTTGTTCCTTATGTTTTGAGCAAATGTTCTTTGCTGAGTGGTTTGTGATGAGTACCAGTGGTGCCTAAGAATAACACGCTGAAATTCAAAGTCTGAGTTTAACTACAAAGTGATCAGACTCCAGAATCACTTATGTCCGTGGACTAGTATGACAGTTATCAAAGATATGGAGCATAAGAGATGGAATAAATTATGATGGAGAGAAGGCACCATCTCTGTGCAGCACTACATTAAAGTCATAGACAGGTATACCCTCCATACAGTGTGTGGCTCCAGAATATGAATTCTTTTTTCCCCAATAATTCTTTCTTCAGTCTTTCTTGAGTGAAGGAGGTGTATCAAAACTGTGCTCTGTCTTTCTCTCTGTCTCTGTCTCTGAAATACTCAGTACCTTTTAGCTTTATAAAAAAATGTAAGACGTATTATAATGTGCATGAAATGTAGAAAGATTCTATACTCAAGTGAATTAATAGCTATATGCAAAAGTGATTTGCAAAATGTCAATTTGCCACACTGGAATAATGTTCTTGAAACCCTATCTAAACAGCTTCTCACTCTCAGTTTCAGTAAAGCTGGATGGACCAGGAGTTTTCTAAAGCAGATTATGCAGAATCACACCAGTGAAACTGTTTCCCATAAATAGGGCAAGTGAGTTTGGCAACCTCCTGTAAAAAGAAATCAGGCAAACCATGATGTGCACCCTTTCTTACTGAGGTGTCGTTAGCAAAAATAAGAATCAATTCAAGTACAATGTCTAGCAGTTCCTTTTTTTTTTTTTTCTTTCAAAAAACCCCAAGATATTTGGGTTTTAATCCTGAGTCAGAAACTTTCAGCTGTTAGGAACTTCAACTCTAAATGCAAGTAGCAACTGTTTTCCTCTCACTTTCAATCCAGTTAGTAGTTGAGAAGATGAACACCCCATTGAGGACTGGGAGGTAAATAACTGTTCTCATAAAAAGAATGACTACACAATTTGCCTGGCTCAGTTACTCAACAGTAGTGTTCAAGCATAGTGTTCACTCACAGGGGACTCCTTTATGAATCTAATTAGACTGCTTCTACCACCAGATCTGATTCTCCTTAACTACCATCAGGCCAGGTCTGTCTAGTTCAAAGTTTGTGCCAACAGATCTGCCATATTTATTCCCAGTCATGAAAAGACTCAATTCTCTTAGTTTTGCTTTTGCCTGATTGTCACCTGACACTGAGGGGACACTAGTTCTTCGTCAGAAACATCGGTCTTATCAGTTGTCCCATTTTACAAGCGCTGACGCTACGTGCTGACCTAGTCAAGTTTGTTCCACCTGACTCCTCTGCCTATCAGTCTGGTTGGGCAGAGCCATCTTTCCTCAGTTTATGAGTTCCTGGTTTACTTGAGTTAAGTCTCTCAAAGTCCAGCAGGAAACAGAAGTCTGGGCTGTCACTACATCTCAGTTCTGCCTAATCATTTGCTTGGCCCTTCTCAGTCTGAGCTTAGGCACATGAAGAGAATACCAGTTTTCCAAGGCTCCTATTAATCACATCGTCTGTACTTTAAAAGTGTTATCTTGACTAAACTGGAAAAAAGCCTATATAAACCCCATTCCTTGAATAAAGGACTGCCAAGTCTTCTTTTTAATCCAAATCCTTTGAGTTTAGGAAAAAAAAAAAAAATCCATGGAAAAGATGACTAGTGTTTTGAAGGCCACACAGTATTTTTCTGAAATGTTTTCTTCTGTAAGATGTGTTCAATACAGAGAACATCAAATATTAACTTTAAATGCGGGGGTCATGTCTTTAGCTGATGTAATACTAAGAAAATAGATCTGTGGCTGTGTTCAGAAAAATCAATATTGCAATTTGATTCAGATACGCCGTTGCTTCCCCTTTTCTCATAGATCCGTGGACATTAAATCATGTCAGTTTCCATTTGTGAGAAGATTGCAGATGTGTACACTCACATTTAGCCTGTAATTTATTATTGTTTTACAT
>VZTM01011300.1:0-27311 GCA_013400555.1 Jacana jacana | reverse complement strand
AAAGGCAAATGTAGCCCATGTGCCAACGATTCCCAAAAGGGTTGTGGTGTGGTATATGGTGTGCCATAAGAATAGTAGAAATATTGCTGTGTGTTCTGCCATTTCTAATCTTAACAGAGTCTGGTAGAAGCAGGTAGTGGTAGGGACACCATGTGAGAAACCCATGGGGAAGTTTGGGAAGATCTCCTTTGTACTCCCAATTTTTAATCCAAATTAAAGTGCACACCAAGTAGCAAAAACTTGGGATATGTCACCATGTGCCAACAAATCTGCACAGGGATGAAAATCTTTCTATTTTCAGAGACAAGTTAAGATGTTTTAGTAATATTTCACTTCCCTGTCAGTTTCAGACAGGAAATTAATAATTTCTGGCCACCCAGAAGCCTAGGTAACAAGATTTTGAAACTGCAGGCAAAGGACTTGTATATTTCTCTACATAAATAGCTTATATTTAAAACTTAAGCTCTACCCAAGATGCCGATGTTGGTGGATCTGGTCACTAAAGACACGTATGTGAACAGTTTCTGGTTTGCTTTTCACTAAGTTTTTAATCGTTTTGTGCACTGAAGATATTAATCAGGATGAACAATTAAAATGTTATGTGAATTTGCTAGTTCAATAAAAACCATGTGAGTCACAATGCTCGGTCTGTTAAACAGTCACTGTTTTTTTTAGACAAATGATTCACTAAGAAGAAGAATGATTTAAAAAATCAACACCTTCCAAATCCTATGACTGGATCTTTTAATGCTCGTGGAAATTAAGGGTCTGGTACTGATTATCACTATTTAGCCCGTTGTACAGATATATTTAAACTACAATTAAAACAAACCCAAACAAATATCAAAGGAATTGCTATTGTATGAGGTAATTTGTGTTTAGAATTTAGCTGCTGACTCTAACAAATTCTTAGAACTTGTTTTCTAGGTTTTCAATCTAGAGTTAGCACCTTTCATTTTAGACCCTGTTTTCAAGGGTGTGTAAAGTTGCCCATTAATTTTTATTTATTTATATCAGTGCATTCAGAATGAAGATGTCTTCCTCAAAGTTGCCTATCTGGTTTTGATACAGAGGCTAAACCGGAAAGCTGAAGATGGACTTGTGTAGGAATTCCACAACTGGAGTATCTTAGATGTGTTTAAGTGTTTGAGTGCAATCTGGCACGAAGTAGTTGACAGTGTTACAGCTCATGCATATCAGTGGTATATGCCATGACTTTTTTAAAAGAAAAAACGTTTACAACTTTCAGAGAAGTTCAAGTTTACATTTAACACGTCTGTTGTTGTCCATTGTAAAGAAATCAGAGGCCCCTTGACATAGTCATTAAGGTACCATCAGTAAGGTACAGGTTTCTCCTGTGATCCAGGAATGAAGCACTTGTCCATACTAAGAGGCAGGTAGATTGTCTAAGAATTTAATCTACCATGGGTAGTTCAAAAGCTTATCTTTGTGGCTGAGGATCTCAAAAGCTTTAAATATGGTTCCATATTTCTATAAAACTTGTCTCTGCTGACACTGACAGTGGGACTGAGTGTGTTTATCCAACTCCTGATGGAGAATGACCGGGTACACTGGCTGTAAATAAATTGCCTGTACATCAAAGATAGTATAAATTGATGTTCTAAAACTTTAAAGAAGATATTGTGTTGGAATTGTGATGCTTGCTTACTTTCTCACTGAGTGACTTATGGACATCCAGCATCTCTTCACCTCATCTTCCCAAGACTCAGTCCCAGTCCTAGAATCCCAGCTTCCTTCAGCACCAGTAAAACTGCAGCCAACAAGCAGCTATAACTTAATTTTGTTTGTCAGCTTGCATCTTTGCCCATCATTATTCATAGTGGGAGATGGAAATCCCTGCCATGCAGTGCAGATGGAAACAGCTTAAGTGCAGTATATAATCTGTACAGTGATAGTTTGTATGAGGCCACCTTTCTCTTTTGCTTTAAAAATGTAATATACAGCTCAAATGAACAAGAATTGGCTAATCATACTGCCAGCTTTTAGCAAACAGATAGTCTCCAAAGTGGCACTAATAGCAAAAAATTATATAGCCTGCCTATTAATAAAGATGTTGTCGAGAACAGTTCATCACGAATGTTCAGATGTGTAACCTGAAATGGAACGTAGGTAAAATCATTCCTCACATTGAATTCCTCAAACTAAATAACTTCCTAAATACAGTTAATCCTGAAATTTAGAGGAAGAGAAAAATGACATATCTGCATATGAAACAAAAGCCAAGTAGGTCTAGAACATTTAGGATTGAACCTTTAACCACAATTAAATGGTATTTTTTCAGCATCTGAAAAAAAAAAAAAGAACTTAAAAAAGAATTAAAGAACAGAAATTATGCATATTGCTACTACTGCTTAAAGAGCATCTGCTCTCATTAAGATGGTATTTTTTTTTTCTTCGCAATAGCCCACTTTAATGGATCCAGCAGGGAAATAGCAACAAAAAATAAGCAACTAGAATGACAGTCTGACCTCTGAGGAAACATCAGCACTTACTCATCATCATCTTCGGTGCATAAAATATCACCTCGAGAATTTTTCCTAAGATTTTTCTTTTTCTAACAAGACATTAGCTTAATTTATATGCCCTACATGTCAAACGCAGCTATATTGGTTTAAATTACATGAATTTCTGCATAAAAAAAAAAAACATTTTTTAAGAGAAACAAAATATTTCCTTCCCTTGCTCACAGGTCTTCGGCCTAAGGAAAAAAAAGATTTCTTTAGAGTTTCTCCAACTCATCCCACATGTCAGACAATAATGGCATTGTTAGTGCTTTTCTCTCCTTCCCCTGGGTTCCTGGAGCTCTTTCTGTGTGCAAGAACTTCAATATTTCATTTAAGCAGATTTAGCATTAAATCCTCCATAAAGTCACAGAGAACATTGGAATTGCCGGTGCCTTTATGTGATATATTTCATGTAATTTTCACCTGGTTTTGAGCTTTGTTGTGTGTCTGATCTGATAAATCTTTTTCAGGTTATTATACAGTCTGGTTAAGATAAGAAATCACTGCCTACTAACAGCAGACCATAGGCTGGTAGTAGTGCCCAGAGGACGCGGCTGGCTCAAAGACTGTCAGCTGGAATACATGGAATTTCAGGAGACCTGGCAGTGACTAGTGAAACTAAATTGCCGTTATACTGCATCATAGAGAAGGAAAGATTTGCTGTGGTCTAAGGACAGTAACGCTATTCCTTCTCTGCATAATTAACCATAGCGTGATATGAATGAAGAACGAAAAATGCTGTCCTTGTGCATAGGCAGGGCCAAACAGGGCATCAGTCACCCTTTTACTTTGTCCCGAGCCTATAGGATCAGTTGTGCACTGCTGTCAGTTCAAATTGTCTTTGTGTGGTCTATAAAGTGCTAAGTATCATTAATTAATTCACCTGAGAATTTACTTGATAGAAGAATATCATAAATAGTTTTAAAAGAACTTATCGTCCCCACATAGCCCTACGCTGCGGTGTGCGTCATCTCTTGGGCTTCTACAGCTGTCGCACCAGGTGCCAGCAAAAGGATCTTTGTGACAATGTGTGGGTTGCAAGTTATGTGTGCTCATTAGAAGTGTGGTATATTGGGGTGGTCATGGAGAAACGACTGAAAGAAATTGTTTTTATTTCGTATCTGTAAGTAGAATTGGGAGTACAAGTTTCCTTCTGATCAAGTTACTGTCCTTCCTGTATTTAAATGCATGGTGTGTGATTAGTTGAAAGCCAGTTTTACCAAATAGGCCTGGCATTCATCAAACATGGCATTTCAGGTTAAATTGCTTTGTCTGTGAACTCCTTAAATCTTGGGACTCTCGGTAGTTCCCAGTCTAATACTCTGCCCCCTGTCTCTTGTGCCCCCATCAAACTGCATCACATGTGTTTTAGGAATGTACAATATATTGTAGCAAAAGAAGACATACAGAAACATAATGGAGGAGGAAAGAGTACCAGTTAATATGTGTGCTGTGGAAATAAACCTCTTAAGTAAGGATTAATTAGCTCTTCCAGTCTGTTTATTATTTACAATGTAAGGCACCCAGGTTGTAACAACTTTGCTATGAGGTGAGATGGTTTCCTGTATTGAAACTTTTTTGCTTATGATCAAAATGAATCTCTTTGGATGGGATTTGCAAGAGCAAAGGGATTTTAGTATTTGTAGACAAAAAATTATGCCAGTCAATGGAGAGTATATTCCCCAGTGTGCATTCAGATGAGGTTGTTTTCTTTCCAGGATATGGGACATTGCTACTTCCTCGCTTTTGTCTGTACTGAGGCTGGGCCATAAGGTTGTTGCTCCATTTCAGCATGAGGATACTTTTGAGGTTTCCACCTTTAAATGCTTTCAGACTGCAATAGACTTCAAAATTTCCATTTTCTTCATATATCCTTTGAAAAGATTCTTAGCTCACAGTAGTGTGAACTAAAATAACATAGACTACTGTGGATTTGCTTTGTTTGCTGAAGATGGAAAAGTAGCCTGGCTGAAAGAAATCGATTTTTTCTCTCCTCACATGTTCTCTCAGAAGTTTTAATATTTATTTGTCATAATTTAAGCTTCAGGTGAAACTTCAGATTCCCTCTTTTGTAAAAGAATCCAAGACTTTTCAATGCTGCCTACCTGTCTGCCCAACTTCCAGGACTGTCTCTTATATGAGTTGTGGAAGAAACTTCACATGTCCTGTCATTTCAAATATATTTTCCCAGCATGCCTGTGCTTTTTACTGCATCTTGAAGTGTTTCATGTCACCTGCTATATACCAGTAGCTGATTTTCTGTTTGATTTTTTTCTTTCAAGATTATTTTCAAGACCAGTGCATACGTGATTTACTACTCTGCTTTTGAGCCTTATAGTGAACAGCATTTCAGACATGGTTCCCCCATAGTTATGATGAAATATGATGAACTACAGTTACTTCCTTACTCCTCTTTTTTTTTTCCTTCATCACAAGCTGCAAATACATTATCATAGAATCATAGAATCATTCAGGTTGGAAGAGACCCTTGGGATCATCGAGTACAACCATCAGCCCTACTCTACAAAGTTCTCCCCTACACCAGATCCCTCAACACCACATCTAATCTACTCTTAAACACATTCAGGGATGGGCACTCAACCACCTCCCTGGGCAGCCCATCCCAGAGTCTGACCACTCTTTCTGTCACTTATGCCAAGCATCAGACTCAGGAAGAAAGTTGCAGGTTCCGGTCTGGATCAGACAATTTGAAGCTCAGCAAATGAGTAGTATTAAGATATGTCAACTAAAGGAGTGAACTAAACAGAAGTTGTCTGTATATAGAATCCCTTATAGAAAAAAGTAGATATAAACAGAATTTGTCATGATGCTCTTCACAGGCAGAGCTGGCTTCCAGGCGTCTGGATTTGGTGCCATGCGAAATAGGTAGGCTGCAGCCTGCCCTGCACACCCTCACTACCAGAAACTGGGACAAGCTCAGATTCTGCACGGGCTTGAGAAACAGAAAAAATTATACACTGCCTCTGTCATCAAAAGGATAGGGTTTGCTGTCTGAGGCTTTCAGGAGGTTACAAACAACAAGCAAACAAGCTAAAAGGAAGTGTGATGAGTCTCAAAGCATGACGTCTGGAGAAATATGAGCAAACATCTTTTAAAAGAAATGAAATTTTCACCTGTCTTATCCACAATAAGTTGACCTGGTAGATGTGGAGTAGTTCTCCATATATAACACGTGTTTAAGTATATTCTTATACTGATGTAAATCGTAGACAAATTTGCCTGAGCCTTATGTATAAAAGACTAAATAGGGGAAGAATTTTCCTGACTCTTTAAAAGTAATTGTTAGTGAAGGAAAAGTAATTCAAACAGTGCCAAACACTTTTTTTTTGAACCAGTCACTAAGCCCTTCGTTAAATAACATGGTTTTCAAAGTTTCTAAATTAATGCCAAAGTAAAAAGTGCTGCTGTGAAATATTTAATTTGTAGAAATGTTTTGCAGTCACACTATCTGATATGTTGCTTGCATTTACAAAGCCCTATAATAACAGCCTTCATAAGTTTGCCTTCTTACTAGCCTTGGGATTCTGTAAACCTGAAAAGTTCTGAAGGTATAGGAAGTTGCTTATGGGGACTATTTAAAATAAAGGAATTGTTCTTTCTACCACAAGAAGGGACTACATAAAAAGTGTCTTCTACCAGTGGAGAAAACTATTAGCCATGCCCACAGAACCTTTGATTAGCTAAAAGACTGTGAGGGAAAGGAAATCGCTGACTGCTTTTACCCTGAAGAGTTAAAGAAGGTCAGTGCCAATCAGGATGAGGATTAATTAATTGGCATAGCTATTAAAAAAACTGAGAGAAGGAGACAGTACTAACAAAACATCACTATGGACCTTATATTATACCGGCTAGGTAGGAGCGTCTTACCTCTGTGATATTTTGACAAGCTCTTCTTGGGGGGATAAAATGAATGGTGTGTTCTTTTGGATATTTGAAGTGTTTTTTTGTTTGTTTCTTCGATTGTATTATATATTACTCTGCTCAGCAGTGCCTGTGCTGTGCTACCAGCTGGGGTTTGAAGAGAATGAGAAGGTTCTTTCCCAGAGAAGAAAACGAGTTATTTTAAACGTGGGTTTTGATCACTGTAGTTCTGAAGAGGGTGTCAGGCCTAAACTAGACCAACCAGTGGTGAAGAGAAGCCTGTCCATAAAGGTCATTATTTCCCAATCGTTGCAGCAGCCAGTGCGCTTAATTTTTTTAATAATGGGAATTGCACACATAGTACGGATTTGCACCATATGTTGACGTGCCTTTGTTTTTGGATTGTAGAAGAAGATTGAACTGATCTTGCTAACAGGGCAGCAATGGTTCTAGCAAATTATCCAGCCTCCTGAGGAGTATTTTGGCAGCGGCTTTAATTGGAGCTGTCTCAGTGCTGCCATTGTATAGCTGCGCTTTAACAGCTATTTCTTTTTTGTCACTCCATCATGTTCAGTTCTCTGGCAGTCAGAGTCCACACAGAGATCAGCCAGGAACTTGCAGTACCAGGAATCATTTGATGTAGCCCTTATTACATCTTGGATGCTGAACCAGAGAGGGCTTTGTTGGAGTCTGTAGGGGAGATGTCACTTTCTGAAACTTCAGTCTCAGTTTTGTCTTCCAGTTGGATGCTAATCCAAGGTAATTTAATTCTACATTATAATCTAAATGTGCCTCTGTTTTTTGGAGAAGAATTAGTGGTATATGGTATTTTTGTATTGCAGAAGCATCCTTAGTGATTTATGTTACGTGACATTTAAAGAACTACTGTTCTACAGAACAATTATATGGTATTTTTTCCTATTGTTACTGTTTCAGTTGGATATGATCCAGGGTTTAAATCTACACAACATTAATTTTTGGTCTCTCTTCTGCTGTGTAAGAAATCATTACAGCACAGTAGAAAACCATAATATCTACTGCCTTCATGATCATGCAGAGAAATATTTCTTTTTTTCTTTCTAAAACTATTGGAAAAAGGTTTGCAGACTTATTTTAGAGCATATTGTGATTGTTGTTACAAAGTTAACACTGACAGTATCTCTTAAATCAAGTATATTTCAAACCCAAGTGTTTTATTTCTGCTGGTTAAGTCTACCAAGTCTCATGCTTTCATTTGATACTGCATCATGTATAAATTAATTGTCTAGACTTAGAAGGACATATTTAGTTCTTACAGCTTTCAAGAGCATAGTGCTCTACCAAGTTCTCCTGTTCTCATAGCTGGCAGAGCATGGAACACCTCTGTAAATAATAACTTAAAAATAAAATGGAAGAGAAGGAAAATATACCAGAAGAGATGGGCAACCTATAAAAGGCCATGACTTACATATAAGTACAGAAACATTCATTTACTCATTTGCATCACAGAATTGTTTTGATTCTTTTGGGATTACATTGCAGGAAAATGCATTCCCCTGTTTAAAAAACAGTGAAGTAATCCTATGTCAAATTCACATTGAAAGGCGAAATATTTAGGGAGCTGAGTGCAAGATTACTGCTGATGAAAATGCAAGTGGCCTACTTTATACTTTCATGATTTCTAGGACTTCTCATTGAAGTAAATCAGTTTTCCAGGGTTGTCTCTGATCCTGCAGACATATTTATATAGGTCTAACATTGCTTGCAGTCATATTCATGACAACTTAATGAAATTAATTATACATATCTGCAGAGCCTCTGACTGAATTATCCAGTGTATGCTGAGGCCATGTATATGGTCACACAGTTAACATATATTCTGTTCCCTTCAGCATTGTGTAACAATGGTACATCCCAGTTTACCATGGAGTCTAACTTTCCAACAGAGAGGGATTGGAAGGGACCTTGAAAGATCATCTAGTCCAATGCCCCTGCCGGAGCAGCAACACCTAGAGCAGGTCACACAGGAATGTGTCCAGGTGGGTTTTGAATGTCTCCAGAGGAGGAGACTCCACAAACTCCCTGGGAAGCCCCTTTCAGTGTTCTGTCACCCTTACTGTAAAGAAGCATTTCCTCATATTTAAGTGGGACCTCCTCTGTTCCAGCTTACACCCATTGCTCCTTGTCCTATCATTGGATGTCACTGAGAAGAGCCTGGCTTCATCCTCCTGACACTCACCCTTTACATATTTATAAACATTAATAGGGTCACTCCTCAGTCTCCTCCACAAAATGCTGAGGTATATAGTGAGCAGTTCTCAGGGACTATTGAACAAATCTTCATCTATGCTCCCAAAAGATTAGTCTCTAATCTGCCTGTGAAGTCTTGCTGTCTAACATTAATATATAAATAAGGCAGTATGGTTGGGAATCAGTAAGAAAATCGCAGTCAGTTTGTTAGATCGTGGCAGTGGGGCTGATGAGAGTCGGACTAACCACACTAAGTCATCTTCCATGCTTCAAGCCCAGCCAATTCCCTCCCTGTCACAGCTCCTCTCTAGTTGTCCTCAGAGATCAGGACTGACACACAGCCTCACAGGTCACCAGTGGGCTGCCTCTGAACTCCTGTCTATCCACTGTGAAAGGGCAGAGACTGTAGTGAACAAAATCAGGTGGTCTGTCTTATTTTTTGGGATATAATTGTGATCAAAGCAGCTTTCTCGACACTATTTGCTTATTTTTCATCACTGATGTGTAGTTATTTAAGGCATTCATTTATATGAAGTTAGTGTGTTATTTATAGAAGTATGTCCAATACAGACACTGTTAAGATTGGTGCCAAATATAAAACTTTGCCTAACTTTCATATTGGTACAAACCCCATGATTCTAAAATTAATTCCCAAGAAAGGAAACCAAATGCTGTTTCCACAAAAAAAAAAAAAGCAAACAAACAAACAAAAAAAACCCCAACTATGCCAAATTTAATTCATGAGAAATGGTTGATATTTGTAATGGATTTTTAATAAACAGCTACTCACCCAAAGATTAATTAAGAAGAATTATTCTGAATAAGAAAAAAATGCGTGAAAGAGACAATCTGTTCCTGGACAAATCTCAGGCAGAAAGAAGCAAGCAAGTTAGCTAATTAAATTGCTCATTATGAATTATTCATTCAGCTTCAAGATATGTCATTTTTTATAAATGATTTTTTGGTAGTAGATATTAGTTTGTTTTCCTCAGGCTAATTTAAATATTGTAATTACTACTAATATGTCTTGTTTCAGTGGACCCTCAATCCCATTTACATCCAGGGCAGTTGCTGTTAGTTAGGCAATAATGATTTTGTTTCCCTGTCTCGGACATTCACATTTATTATGTTTTTATAGGATGAAAAGATACTAAAACAGTTTTCAGTTTGTCCCTGTTGACATGGGGATATATATTATCCCTAGAGCATGTAGCCTTTCTCCCAAGTTCTAAAGCTGGCAATATTTTTTGCACTAAAAAAAAAAAAAGGCCTTTATTATCTAGTAGGGAAAGAAATGAGACTGATTTTGTCAAATCTGTCAAATGCTGAAATTGGAGTAAAATGAAAAATGTTTACTCCTCTTTTGTATAATTTACTAAAATACAACAGAGAGTTAAAACATCTTATAAAACAGATAAAAACTACAAAAACCCTAAAATAGTTTCCAGTACCTAAATGTTGTTCATATCCCTCCAGTACCTGAAGGAAATATAGGGGGGGACTCTTTATGAGGGGACGTAGCAATGGGACCAGTTTTAAACTGAAAGAAGGGAGAGTTAGGTTGGATATTAGGAAGAAATTTTTCACTGTGAGGCTGGTGAGAGCCTGGCCCAGGTTGCCCAGAGAAGCTGTGACTGCTCATCCCTGGAGGGGTTTAAGACCAGGCTGGATGGGGCTCTGAGCAACCTGGTCTGGTGGGAGGTGGCCCTGCCCAGGGCAGGGGTTTGGAACAGGGTGATCTTTAAGGTCCCTTCCAACCCAAACCATTCTATGATCTTGCCTTGACTTGCACTTCTTGTGCTATATTCCCACCTTGTGTTAAAGGTTATGCTAAAATTTCCATCTTAGCTTCCCTGAGGCTCTCTTTCTTGTGTCTTTCAATGGTATAGACAGTGGAGTCTTTGCTCCTTTTATTAGGAACTTGCCATACTTTGCTCTTCTGGCCTATGCATCTGTTCAGAAGGTTTCCTCCTAGGAACCTAAATTTTCATTTCACAAACTGCTTCTGAGCTGGCTGAGAAACAGCTATACAGTTTTGCAGTCCTTTTGGTGCATAAATTCTATGAATAATCTAAAGTGTATAAATGCTTGGTACGAAACTACTTGCCAAGTACATAAAAGATTTAATAGGGGACTGTTCGCATGATATAGGTTTGTTCAAGCTTCTGAAAATGTAGATAAGTAGAATAGTCATGGCTTAATATTCAAAGTAAACATATGCACAGTATGTCCAAGTCTTTTATTGCAAGATGTGTCTGGAGTTAGTATGTCCAGGAAGGAGATATGGAGAGGAGGCAACAAGATATAATGCTAAGTGAATTAGAATTTTATTTACTGATCTCTTTTTAAAATTCTCATCTTCGAGGGCCTGTTCAGAGTTTTACAAAACTTGAGCAGAAAGTGCTAAAATGCAAAGTCTTTATGAAAAACATTTTGAATAGATATTTTTCTTCTCTGTTTACTTCTGCTGCACTGAAAAGTGGCTGCAGGGCTTACGGAATACATAGGGGCTGGAGACAGATATAAAATGGTTTATTATTATTCTCTGAATTCAAAATAAAATTGTTTTGATGAACGTGATTCATTTTTGGATCATCATAGCTGTATTTTTACCAGTTTACTGCAATATACTGATATGGTTATTATGCTAAAATCATTGCAGAAGCTGTAAAGTTTATTCTTTATTATGCGTGTGTTATGTTACAATGCTTTTTTACGGCATACATAACAGGTAGTTGTTCTCATAGGATTGTTTTTTAATGAGAAGTGGCAAGTTGGGTGTAATATGTGGTAGTAGCACATAAATCATCTGAAAGCATAACACAAAACATAATACTTGGCAGCAAGCAAGTCTGGTAAGAGTTTACCGGTGGATTATAATGGGACCATTATGATACACTGCAAATGGAAGATGATAAAATATATAATTATGGGCCAGGGAATTCCAGATCACAATTGGTTCTGGATAATTGCAGTTGGCTAGGATTACTTCTTTTCCTTTAATCAATATAAAAACTCTACAGCTCATCTCAGTATTTCACACATATTGGAAATTATGAAAATCTGGAGGTGTAACAAATGGGGTAGCTTATTTATTTTAGTAAAGTCCATTGATCGCTAGCAATAAAACACAAAGGCTTTGTCTTCTTCTTTTTATCCCAAATGATTGGTAGTGTTTTCTAGCACTGAGGATCCTTATTTATTACAGAGAACTTTTCTCCAAATGTTTCCTCTTATATCTCATTACTGAAGGTTTGGCAGCCTATCTGAGATCAATGTAGCTTAAACTCAAAGAACAGACTACTGCAGTATCTTACTGTGTGTCTGACTATTGCTATTTTGTTTAGATTTCTTTCTGCCCTGGGTTTTGTATTTAAATTCAGGCACATTACGGAGTGCTAGGATCCAGTTTGCCCTCATAGCCTTTTCTAGAGACACCTACAGTCTCCCTGCCTGTCTTGAAAATTGATCTATCCCTGTGGGCTTGCCCTCAGAAAGTTTTTCAGGAATATAACACAATGTCTTCAGAAAGGACATGCTGGCATCCAGTAACCTGTGAGCACAGATGGGGTTATGAAAGACATTATGAATCTAGTATTGCAAATGAGAACACACAGACTTTCCACAGGGATTTTGGTAGTGGTCTGCTTGCTGGCCAGATTCAGAGGTGTGATAGTTCTTCAAGCTCAACATCAATTGAGCAGCTATGTTTAATGTCCAACAAATAAGCTCATATTGGAGATGGAGGCCACAACTTATGTGGAGGTTAATTGACTTTCAAAGATCTTACAATAATGAGATATAATTTTTTTGACAAGTAAAAAAATCTCATGCAGCACTACAGGCTTGGGGAAGGGTGGCTGGAAAGGTGCCTGGTGGAAAAGGACCTGGAATCGTTGGTCAATAGCCGGCTTAACATGAGTCAACAATGTGCCCAGGTGGGCTAGAAGGCCAACAGCGTCCTGGCCTGTATCAAGAGCAGTGTGGCCAGCAGGACTAGGGCAGTGGTGAGTCCCTGTACTGGGCACTGGTGAGTCCCCACCTTGAGTGCTGTGTCCAGTTCTGGGCCTCTCACAACAAGAAATATCTTGAGGTGCTGGACCAAGCCCAGAGAAAGGCAACAGAGCTGGTGTGGGGTCTGGAGCACAAGTCATGTGAGGAGCGGCTGAGGGAGGTGGGGGTGTTCAGACTGGAGAAAATGAGGTTGAGGAGAGACCTTCTTTCTGTACAACCCGCTGAAAGGAGGTTGTAGGGAGGTGGGGGTCGGTCTCTTCTCCCAAGTCACAAGCAATAGAACTAGAGGAAATGGCTTCAAATTGCACCAGGGGAGGTTTAGATTGGATATAAGGAAAATGTGTTTACACTGAAAGGATTATCAAGCATTGGAACAGGCTGCCCAGGGAAGAGGTTGATTCGCCATCCCTGGATGTAAAGACATTTGTAAAAGTGGTGCTGAGGAACATGGTTTAGTGGTAACTTGCCAGTGCTGGGTTAATGGTTGGACTTAAAGATCTCTTCCAAACAAAAGGATTAAACCTTTATACTTATAAAATCTCTGGAAAGACAGAAATAAAAATTACAAAGCTGTAATGTATGGAATTACAGAGATGCAAACATCATGTAGATAGTGTCTGACCTGGCTTTCTCAATTCACTTATAGTGTGACTGTACTATGCTTGACTGCAGAGCTGAAGCTGCTCTAGAGATGAACACCCCTCTTTGTGAGAAGTGTTTGGCCTGGCTGCTGCTTCTTTTAGTCTTTTTTTGGCAATGAAAAGAAGTATCTCCAAATGCAGATACTACAGAAGCAGTGCAGGAGTGGAGAAAAAGACTCATCTCCATCTTTTCTGTAATTCCTTTAACAGAAAACTTAGGTGTTATACAAGTGGATTTATCAGCTTGTGAAGATTGTTTTTCTCTCCTGATACATGTGTGTGTCTCTGCAGTGACATTTTCTTCCAATGACAGCAGCTGATGGAATCTAAAAATGAACAGTTCTAGGAAGTGAAAAGTCCTTTAGGATAATAATTCTCCCAGTTCCTTTCCTATTCTATTTCATAATGCTGTATCATAGAATCATAGAATCATTTAGGTTGGAAGAGACCCCTGGGATCATCAAGTCCAACCGTCAGCCCTACTCTACAAGTTCTCCCCTAAAACTTGTAAGAGAATGCAAGAGAATTCACCAATTATGCAAGAGAATTCACCAATTTGTGAATTTATAAAACTTTAAAATATAAGGGCTTCTTCAGTTTGCCTAAAAGATGGAATTTCATTACCAAAAAGATACAAAGTCTTGAGAAATCCTAGTCTGCCAAATATTTTTTAAAGCAGAATTGAAAGTTAGAGAGTGGATGGGGCCCATGCATGAATGTCTCCAACCTCTTATTTTTTTCTCTATTTAAAATAGCTTTTTTTTTTAAAAAAAAAAAAGATTGAAGACTGAATAACACACATCAGAACAGAATAACTTGTTATATTGTTATATATTGTATACAATATTGTATATTGTATAACTTGTTATAACTTGGAAAAGAGTAACAGCTATTACATCCAGCCATAGCGCAATATCTCCTTCATGGAAACACAGGATGGAAGGTCTACACTGAGTGCACAGGAGAAGTCTGGTGTTCTTTTTCTTGCAGTAGCAGAAGACTTTGTATGATTAATTTTAGCAGTGTGCAATATTGCTTTTGGTGGATCAGATTACCTTCTAAGAGTGCAGTGGCAAAAGAGAGACGTATTAATTTGACTTTTGAAGCTTAACTGATTATAGCATTATGACAATGTTAATAAAAGGATAAATAATATGTACAGGCTTTCTGACCTGCTAATACTGATTCTGGTATGAGAGAAACCTATCTGTCCCCCTACTTCAAGCCCCATTGTCTGACACTATTGCCTTAGGTTTTACTCCAGACTAATGCTTTCCATAGGAGTAGAACTGAGTCTTTAAAGATTAACCCTGTTGTTAGAGTCACTGTTACAAAATAAATCATGAGATATTATGTTTCTGAAGTCTCGCAGGTCTATTTCTCTACTTTGTACTTCCTACAAGTAAGGAAATGTGTTTGGCTGGAGATTTTTTTTTTTCTTCTTTTCTTCCTATGTCAATTCTGAAAGCTCATCCTGGAATTTTGCAGTTAACTGTCAGCTTTCCTGCTCTGTCACCATTGCCACCACTGAAAATCCGACAGGATTCAAAAGTTGTTAAATTCTCTCTTCAATTGCTACCTTCATAACTATGGTGACTCTAAATTTCTGTAGGAATTGAAAGCAGGCAAAGCTTATTTTACCTATAAGCAGTTATAACTACAAAAACACCTGAAAAAGTGATATTTTACATTTTCCCCTAGACTTTACCTGCTCTCCTAAGTTCTCTCAAAGAGATTGAAAAGCAAGATGCTGGCCAAATGTTCCTGCAAAGTAATTAGGTTTTTGATATAACTTTGGCATAAGATTCATCAGAGAAATTCATATTATTTAAGTTCTTTACAGAAGTAGTGATTGCAGCTATTAAGAAGCTATATTCCACAGACTAAAGCTAAACTTTCCCAGCACTTCATTACAGTTTCCAGCTATACGAAATGTGTATTAGAAAATGTATGTTGAATTCATAGAATAAATCTTTTGTCTAGTGTTATATTTAAAACTTTGTCAAAAGATCCCAGTCCTTTCTGTAAAAATGACACAGGGAGATTTGTCCTGGGATTTTTAAAGGCAGATTCATGTAATGCAGAAGAATGCAAATAACTGTCTGACATTTTCACAAATAAGTAGTTAGTTGCAAATACAACACTTCATACGCACTTCATGCGTTTTTCTGTTCAATGTGGATGGAATAATAACAAAAGTATTTTGCAAAAATGCTGTAGTTCCAGTGGGGAGCTCCCATGTTTTGAAATGACAGAACTAATGTTTCCCTTGGTGTTGCAAAAAGTGTTGTGAGTGTCTGCTTTAAGCATTTTTCTCATTCTGACCATAGTCTCTGTATATTATAGTTTCACAATGTCCTGTGAAGAGCCATCCCTGTGCTACATAAAAGTGTGCCTTCTTTCATGTACTGATTTTCTGAGGTTGCTTTCCTTTCAGGGAGAAATAATGATACAAATTTCTGTGGTATTTACTTTCTGCCTTTTTTTGTGGCTTGTGTGAACTTTCTCTAGTGCAAAATATTAAAGTTCCCATAGAGTGCAGTAGAGGATCTTTAATATAAACCCCCAAAGTTTTTAATTGCCTGAATTTCTGTAGACATGTCACCTGCTGTAGTTAGGAGATGACTGCAATCAAGTTTATAAACTATTCTATATGGCTACATAGCTACTGTGTGCATGACTGATTGTTCAGATCTGAGCTTTAAGAGTGAAAACAAATACTCAGAAAACAGAAAGGTTATTAATAACAAAATAATTGTCATTGTGATTTTCAGCAGCATTTTTTGCATTGAGAGACGCAGGTAGATACATTTCTTATGGTTATGGTTACAAGTTTTTGAAAATCTGCTGCCAGAAGTTATGAAGTAGAAACTGTGAACAGCCTGAAATGAAAATCAAATCAACTTTATGACAGTTATAATATGATTAAGTGCTTCAAAAACTGTAGTAGGACAGTAGAAATTATTTAGTAAAATGCAAAGCCCTTCAGTTCAGTACCTGAAAATTATATTGATCTCATTTTAAATGTCTTTAAGTATTCAAGTCCACTTTAGAAAGTATTAGAGAGTCCATTTTTGTTTTACAAAAATATGAAAAAATCTCTTAGTTTCTTTTTTCTAAAACTGTCTTACTCAAAATTCAATTCAAAGTTTACATAAAACTTTGAATTTAAAACTTTTAAAATATATTTGAAAGAAGGAATGTCCTGTCTCTGGAAAAGTCTATTTTTCTGTAGTTTCTACTTAATTAACCGAGGCACAATTTTGTTATCTTTTATTTGTTTACTTGGTTTTTTGTGTTTTCTGTTATTGATAACTATTTTGGAGGAAAAAATGTCACCAAAGTATGTCCTTTGACTGGAATTTCAAGTTGAAAATACTGAATCCATATGGGAAATGTTTCTGACAAATTTCAAATTTATTAACATACTAAAGATCCATATAGTGCATCATATCTTTATACTTTTCCAGAATTTAAATGAATATATTTATACACGTTTTTCTTGAAGTGGAACTGTAAGGAAATCACTGTCTCTGAAATAAGCACAGTTCTCAGACACAGTGTATGTGTATATATATATAATTATATGTCACAGTGGATAGATTGATGTGAACACATTGCTGTCCTGAAGAATCTGAACTAAGACATGATGGGAGAATAAAAGGACTCTTATTATCTGGCATATATGGTTTCCAAACTGATGCAGAGAATTGCCAGAAGAAATTGCCAGCAGGAAGCCTGGAGGAAAGCTTGATCTCCTGGATACCATCGTGCTTAACTACCTTCCTTTCAGCTGGTGCATTAACTCAGTCTCTGAGTCAATGCAGCCACGGAACTATTTCAAGATGTGCAGTAAAGTCTGTTGATCAGTGTCAGTATGTAAAAATCATTGCTGTTACCAGACTATTCTGCCTGAAAGGCAGAGCCCAGCTAGGAATGATGTCTTACAAATTAAAGTATTACCTATAGATTTTTGGCTTTTTTTAAATGAATGAACAAAAATACCTTTTAAAATCTGAATAGTACTCACAAAATCATAGAATCATAGAACCATAGAATGTTTTGGGTTGGAAGGACCTTAAAGAAGATCAAGTTAAAACCCCTCTGCCCTGGGCAGGGACACCTCCCACTTAGACCAGGTTGCTCGAAGTCCCATCCAGCCTGAACACCTCCAGGGATGGGGCAGCCACAGCTTCTCTGGGCAACCTGCACCAGGGTCTCATCATCCTCACAGCAAAGAATTTGGTTCTCATAGCTAGTCTAAACCTATCCTCTTTCAGTTTAAAATCATTACTGCTTGTCCTATCACTACACTCTTTAATAAAGGTCCCTCCACATCTCTCCTATAGCCTCCCTTTAGGGACTGGAAGGGGCTATAGGGTCTCCGTGGAGCCCTTCTCTTCTCCAGGCTGAACAACCCATCTCTCTCAGTCTGTCCTAATAGGAGAGGTGCTCCAGCCCTCTGAGCATCTTCTTGTACATGTACTGGACAAGGACAGCACTTCTCCCCCATCGATAAGAAGTGTTCTAACAGGAACATGAGAGTAATAACCTTAAGTGGGCAAAATACCCACCAAGTTCATCAATGAAGCTCACATGAACCTCTGTGTATTCATTACTGTGCCCTCAGTGCTGTGCTTGCACTGATGCATTAGAAGTGAACAGTTTTCCCTAATAAGTTTCATCAAATCTTTGATTTGATACAGCTTGTTTTGAAAGGCAGTGCTTTTGGCACTGGGGGTGCGTGTGTGTGTGTGTGGGAAATAGGTCACAGCTCGTCTAAATTCCAAAATGCAGTTAACTGCTATTTCAAAGCCTGTAGCAACAAATTCAGAGATGAAACATTAAAAGGACAGGGAGCTCAACATTATGTAAGTATGAGAAGACAGGCACAAACAAATAGTTTGAGAATGTATTTAATTCTGATAGAAGTTAAAAATTACTCCCTCAATTACATCTCACTCTTCCTTTAAAAGTTGCCGCAGACATATGTGCAAAAGAGTCTAAAACACAATTAGAAGAGAGACAAAAATCAATTTTGGTCCAGTCTGAGGTGGGAAATCCTAGTTTAACGTTCTGTCAGGAGCACTAGTGTGGATTTAGCTTGAAGCAGTTTCTTGCACTTTTGCCAGAGTTCACCACCATTTCAGTAGCTGCAGCAGAAAAGGGTGCCTGTCAGCTGCTGCACTCTGAGATATCAATAAAAAGTTCCCTTGATTAGGATTTGGAGGCTCGGAGACAGACTGTGAACCAAAGGAACTGTAAGAACATGCAGCCTGTTCTCTGCTGTCTCTACAGGGCAAGCAAAAACCTTCAGCAGAAACATGGTTCAGGTAGGTTAGGACGGTAATGTCTTGAAACACTTTACAGAAGACAAATGAATCAGAGATTGTCAAGTTATAAAATTTCCTTTCTCACTTGTGGATTCAGCTGCAGTTTTCCCAGACTCAAATTTATCTAAATTGCCATCTAATCTTTGCCTATATCAAAAAGCCCTGTGCTTTGTTGTGTAAAAATTCACTTCATCTTTCTAAAATCCCACTTGAACTCATTTGATCGCAGTATATAGTCACCATCTTTTCTCCATTTGACTTTCCAGGAAATGAAACCAACAAAATTAACTTGGATTTAGAGGCAGGCATCTTTGACTACGCTGATCAAACTTTGGTTCCCCACACACACTCTGCCCCAAAAATGTTCTTCGTATGATGAAGATTAGTCTCAGTGAGAAATTTAACGATGCTTCACGAATTCAGAGAAGAGACTTGGGGGGCACTGCTAAGGCTTAAACAGACCCATTAGATATGGGAGATACTGCAAGCTGCCTTTCACTTCCTTGACATTTTCAAGTGCAGCACTGCAAATTTGGGTGATGCTTCATTCCACGTTGGTAGCCTGTCCCCTTTTCTACCTTCCATACAGTATATTTTTATTTTTTAGTTCAGTCAGCAATTCCATATTTAACCAATATGGCCACCTGCCATGCCTATTCAGCTTTTTGCACGTTGGAATGGCCCATTAGAGAGTGCTTTGTGAAGGTTGTGCTCTTAGAAGATCAACTAACTGTCCTGGACCTCTTTCTCCTGCCCAGCAGCATCCCATGGCTTCCTGCCTATCAGTTCCCTCATGATGCCAAAGTCTGCTGTGCTGGAGTCTCCTGCTGCCCTTCCCTGAGGATATTAAATCTCTGCTGTCTCATGGTCACTTCAGCAAAGGCTTTCATCAGCTATTATGCATCTGACAAGTTCATCCTTGATTGTGAGTAGCAGATCCAACAAAGCACTTTCAACATTGTCATGTCCAGCCTGTATCAAAAATTGTCCCCAGAACTTTGCTGGATATGGGGCACCCATTAGGTAAGATATTAAAAAAAGTATTAACCAGTTAAAGTCAGGAGGCAACTTTGTGTGCCGCCTGGTTCCTGGCTTTAGTCATCACACACTGTTCACCCTGAACACCAGGCCCACCACCCTTTCTTTCCTCCTGTCCTCTACTCCCCACATATTCCAGCTTTATTGATGATTTTTTCTAAAATCATGCAGATAGCTCCTGAAAATTTACTTAGTACCTCTCTCCTTCTTCTATGATCATATAAAAGGAAGTTTTAATCTGAGAATTTAGGCAAAAGAATTAACAATAATCCAAATAGCTCTCTTTTGTTACTAACAATTTTAGTAATGGCTACTGGATCTATCACTAAATTGAGTGATAGTTTCACTTACAGGGAACAACTTGTTGACAGCCTCAGCTTCCATTAGTCACTTTGGATACGCAATCCGTTGCCTTGCTGTGTTTTTAAAAGAAGTTACTTGAACCTGTAGAACATGAGTCTCACTTCAAACAAAGAATGTAATGTTCTTTAAAATGGGGAATTTCCTTAATTTGTTACTGTTTTGTAGTTTGCTGAAGGAAAAAAAAAAGAAAAAAAGAACATCTTTCTCTACAAATACTTTTAAACATTCAGGTTTCATTTTTGGAAAGCTGTCTACTAGAAATATAGCAGTGTTTTTATATAGATTTCTAAGTGCTGCAGAGGGAAACCCATTATGATGGCTACAGTGTTTATATTACAGAGAACAACTCTGAGACACAGAAAGAACTTCTGTTGTTGGCTGTAGAAGATCTTGCTATGTTAACTTTTCAAAGCATAGTCTTTATTCTCATCTTGAAATTTTTCAGTCCATGATTTGATTTCTTTAGAAGCCAATTCTGAAGCATTTTATGTTTTGTAAGGTGGTGCCAGGTACTTCATGGTAGAGGTCTCTTCTGGCCTGGAACTTTCTATGATTCTATGAACTGCAAAAGCTGTAATTTAAGTTCCAACCTAGAAACTCTTTTCTTTCTCTTTCACCAGGACAGGATATCTGTCCTAGAACTTTCTGTCCTCTCCTAGCCTTTTCTGATCCATGGTCAACAAGGCTATTTACATTTTCTTCCATTTTATCACCTCTTTATTCCCATTATCTATTCTAATTCAATGTATGTTTTAGATTTCTTTTCCATTCTAATTAAGTAGTTAAGAAATCTCTGAGGTTGGACTTCATTTATTATGGCAGGGGCTGTTTATTTCAGTTAGGTTTGCCTTGGAGACTTTTCAAATTGTCTTTTCAACATGCAAATTAAATAATTGAAGGGACGTTACCAGAGTTTAGGGACCTTTGAGATATTTGCTCATTGTATCTTAAACATGCTCATTATTTAGCTTTCCTTATCTATTAAATAATTACAAACTGGAGAATACAAATAGAATGTGTTGTGGTCACAGTTTCCTGGGAGGTGTGACTACACCTTGTGATTTTGACAAGCCTTTACATATCCTTAATTGACTTTGCAGTACTTATAGGTAAAACTTTTTGTGATCTTCAGTTTCTCATACTTCAATACTGCATGTGGACAACTGAAGTCACTATTTAGTATATTAAGGTCAACAAAATAATGTAAACAAAATCAAATTTTCTCTTTTGAGAATATGAGTGATCTCTGACCTGTACAATTGCAGGTTGTTACAAACTCAAGTTCAATAATGGCAAATACCCTAAAGATCTACTGAATGCAATATTAATAATTCTAAGTTACCACTGATTATACTGTTTATTAAAATTCATCAGTCCACTGGTTTGTAATCCCATTTGTCCTATACACTAAAATTGCATGTGGCTTAAGTCATCTGACAATAAAATAATGTTAATGATTTAAAGCATGTGACTGGCTGAGAGAGCTCAGGTTTAAATGACAGGGTGTATCTGGCTATAGTTTAGGGTATTTGTTTTATATTACAGAGTTCTAAAACATCTATGATACTATTTCTAGTTGTGATCATTAAAATCAGATGGTAAGGGTTTACTAGTAGCTTCCTTTCCAGAATTAAGAAATTGCAAAGGTTCTCTGAATCAAAAGAGACTTGATGTTTTATTGTCCTCCTGCATTCAATAGAAAGAAGTTTTGGGGTTGTTTTTGTAAGCCTTGAAAGAGACTAGGGGCTTTCTATGATGGATAAGCTGGGGACTGAAGAGCAGCTCGTATGATCCTGTTTTGGCAGAATAAACTAATTGTATTTGCTTCTACTGCTTTTGCACTTGGAAAAAATGATTAATTAAGGTACTGTAGTGGAAAAGCATGCAATGTCTTAATTATTTCTAAATGTTGTGATACACCTGAGAAGCTGGAGAGAAGACAGAGATTAAAAGTTGTACTGCATTTACTGCACAAAACCCCCCAGCAGTCTCAAAAAAAAGAAAAAAGTTCACAGAGCCTTTGCTATATTTACTTTTTTTGAGGAAATTTCAGAATGCAGATGCTCTGGAAAAATGAATTAAACCAGTGTCCTAGATTGGTTAATACACCAATTAGTTACCTTCACCCCAATCCACTAAAAAAAAACAGAGGCGATACCGTGATTTCTGGATAGGTGACTTTGATAACGTGATTATTTCATCATCTTGAAGCCCTGGTACATTATGAACCACTTGAATTCACAAGTGACACTCGGTGTTTATCATTTCATTGCTGAGAAGTGCCCAGGCAATGTGTGCTCTGCCAAACCTGCCTATGTCACACCGCTCCATGCATAATGCAATTAGGTAGAGAATCGGGAAAATCTGTAAGCTGCTACTTAGTTGCCCTGTTTGAATTTGCAGAATAATTCTACCCTTGCATCTAAGGTTTGGGACTTTTCTTTAAGCACCTCTAAGCAAGTAGTTTTGATTCACCAGAGGTAAATAAAAAATACGTATATTCCCTTTTGTGAAAGTAGCTGTAGGCAAGGCCATAAAGCCATGAATCTGTTCGTCTATTGTTCTAGGGTTTCCCTGACAAGACATCATAAAAGCACCTTAATTACTAACACATTTAGCACCTCCCTGTGTGGTCCAGTAAACACCATTATCAGGAGAAGGTGCAGAGTCTCAGTGCTTGCCTTCACTTGCCTTGGCCTGAGCTGCCTGGGGCTTGGTTTAACACTGTGCAGCAGCCACCAACTGCAGCCGGATCTGTTTTATCCCTTGGGAATACCTAGATTAAGGCACTCCTCTCCTGCCTGATGAGAGAGGAGAATTCCCTCTCTGTGATCTAAAAGATTACCAGTCTTCTGAGAACTTCTGACATAAACATCTCCATACATGTTAATTGGTACTGATTGGTTATTTTAAGGTACCTTAACTGGCATCTCTAAATTGAAGGAATGCATAAAAAGGCATCAGTATTTCCATTCATGTATGTTTGTTCGCTATTTGACATTTGCTAATGCTTCATCAAGTACTTCTCTCTAATTCTGAGTAAACTGTAATTATTCTAAAAATGCAAAAGTAATATTTTAAGTCTATAAATAAAAATAGAGGGGGTTTTAGGCTTTTTTTAAAATAAATTTTAGTTTGTTTTATTTGGAAATGAGCTGCAGTTGCTATAACATCCAAATCAGGAAGACAGTTGTGTACCCTGGCTGGGTCTAGATTATTTCTGAATCTACAACAAGCAAGTGCTTAGATCAAGCCTGGATTGAGACCTTTTTATGTCAAGTTGGATATTACTTTCATAGACTTATAGAATGGCTAGAATTGGAAGGGACCTTAAAGACCATCAGGTTCCAACCCCCCTGCCCTGGGGGACTGACTTTGCTTTAAACTCTGTAAATCCTCACACCTCCCCAGATTGCACTGGTTTAGATCACCAAGTATGTGTCATGTCTTGCTTTGCTTGTAGCGTAATGACATCTGTTTGCTGATACCTGTAACATAATGACGTATGTTTGCCAAGACTTGTTGTTGTGTAGGAATGCCTGAGAAATTCAAAAGGAACACCTGCTTCATCCTTTTGCTGAGACCATTACCTAATACAGGTAAAAACTACCATCAAATATTAGTTTGGAATATTTAAGCAATTGACTTTTCTTGGTGTTCCCCACTTTCTCATACGCCATGTCTTTCTTGATCAATTGCCTGAAAAATAATACCCCTTTTTTATAGTACTATATTATTTTTTTACATACCCATAAAACCAACATTGCTTCTGCTCCTGTTGTCCCTTACAACATATTCACTATCTTAGCTCTGAATTTTGCTTTAACTTCTTTGAAAGACATATCTGACATTTGGCTTCTATTTTCATTTAATGGATTTGACCAGATTCTGATATCACAAAGGGGTTTTTGTTTGTTTGTCTCTTTGATTGATTTTTTAATCATAACTCTTTATTTCCATACAGTTTCCTTTAATTTACTATCCATGTGGAAGAATACAACTAATTTTCTACCAATTATATTTTTTACCTATCACTGCACTCTGAACTCCATTTTCCTGTTTCTTTTGATCATTTTGTCGTTTCAGATGTATTTCATTCCCCGGTGTTCCATTACTCTTCATCTGTATGTATCGGTTTACACACATTGGTATAGATTCTGCTATAGCTTCTCTAGTTATGTGGTTTCTCTGGGTTAGGATTTTTTCCACTGCTTATTCTATGTCTCAGTTTATCAATATTTAAAGAACTATTTCCGGAAGTGATAATGTGTCTTCAGTTTTTGGCACTGAAATCTCTTTAAACTTATCCTGTAGCTCAGGTAACTTTAAACTAACCTATTTGCTTCCTTACATGACCGGTCAGGAAGTGTTATTTTAACCCAGCAAATACAGTAACTCAGACATACCTTTATGACCTCCAGCTGATTACTTCAATTGTATTTTTATCTACCCAAGCGACTTGCTGGCACCAAATACCTCAACCCGTTTTCTTAATCAAAAAGCAAGATGCCAAAAAGTTACCACTGTTTCTTGCTTATCAGTCCCCTGACTGATACTTTCCTTATCAATCCCCATGTTAATATTTAAAGCATCCTGAGCAATTAATTCAGACTTGCTGTCCTAAGCATAACTAAGATTTTCCACGACTGTTTTTCCTTCTCAATACCCCAAATAGTAGCCAGTAAAAGAAAAGTTTTGATAAGAGCTGGAAGGAGATGTGCTAGAGATTTGTTATTTTATGACTCTGGCATGCACATTTATCACTGGATTACATAGGAACATAAGAATAGGAACCCACCACCCTTTGAAAATAGTGATTTGGTCCTTAGAAGGAAGGAGAAGCTTGTGGCCTTGTTGGTATGGTCTTCCAAAGAGTTATTCATAAAAGAATCTTTTAAAAAAGACTTGGTTTCATGGTTGATTACCTCAACAGTGTCACAAAACTGTTGATAACTGATGAATACACCTACTTCAAGATCATGAAGTAAACTTTTTTCCCTGCAATTTTTGGGAGAAAGCTGTCTTACGTTTTGAAAGGGTTTTTTTATATCCCCTAGTGTTTTCACTGACTAGAAGCTGTGAAAATGGATCGAGCTATCCCACATGAGGAACATAACTTTACAAAATAATTCTGTGGAAATAGCCTTAAGTTCTTAACAAATATAGAACAATTACTTTTTAGGATATATTTTAAAAAATAAATAAATCAGAAAAGGACTAAGCAGTGGGTTTGGTTGATATCAATCTGTAGCACTGTGTAGGTTGTTCTCAGTGTGCCTGGCAGCGTTGTAGTTTCCAGCATTGGGAAGAAAGTTAAGCTATATTAAAAGTGCAACCTGTTCCTGGGTACGGGGTTTGAAATTTGCCTTTAAAAGAGTATATAGAGAATATATAGAGACAGAAAGAGATACTTTAAACTTCTACACTTGAGCATTGTTTCCGAGCATCCTTTGATACAGCTCTGGAAGCTGATGGTCTGAGTGCTAAGAGGACTTTGGAGATTTCTGTCAGTAAAGCTGTTGTGTTTACCAGGTCCTCACATTTCGGTTTATATGGTGTAATGATATGACAGCTGTTATCAGCCCCATAGCGCAGTCCCTTCCTGTTGGAGTTGTTTCTATCCGTAGCGTGAGATCGTAGAAATTTGCCAAACGTCTTCATATTATGACCTAAGGACTACAAAGTGTTCTCACATTTGTCAGCACATGCTTCCAAAAGCTTTTAAATCTTAACAAATGAGAATTCATTGCTGAAGATTTTACAAATTATAAGGTGATCTCAGATATAAAAATAGATAGGAAACTATACTAAAATATGTATAAGGAAAAATGAATCTTTTATGGATGAGTAACACTGGTCAATAATAAAGTTCTTATATGCTCTTTCTGTCTTGTAATTATATATATATATATATTTAAACTATAAGTGACTAAGCTACACAGTCTCAAAGTTTATTAGAATCATTAATGCAACTGCTGTGAGAAGTGACACCTTTTTCTGCAGCAGGCATTTGCCCTTGAGGGGAATTTCTGCACTCTGTCTCAGGGTGAGCAAACTCTGATTGATAGAGAGATAAACACATAGATAGATAAACAGATAGACAGATAAATACAAAGATAGATTCACTGGGTTTGAGGGGGAATATGTCTTGTAGGGTATTAATAAGAAAAAAATACCACAGTAATTGATACCATAAGGAAATGCCATGACCCTAGCAGTCAGGTGTGCTTATCCATACTGAATAACTACCAAGGAAGCTCTGCAGAGATGCAGAGAGATTCACAGCTCTTTTTGTTTCGTTTGCATCTTATGTTGTTCTCACACCATCCCGATATACTATACGGGGAAGAAAACAAAAACCACACCTCTCTCTTTTCTGGTCTGCCAAGTTTGTGAACCACCAAATGTAATTAATTAATGAATCACTGCAGCAAAAGCCAAAAAATTTCCAAGTCCCAAGAAATGGTTGGCAGAAGTTTTTATTAATTATTGCAACTGCTCCATTTTGTGGATATCTTTTTTTTAATACAAAAATAGATCCAGCTTTTCCATATTCTGCCAAAGATCAGTGGATTTGTATGTTTGTTTTGAAATCAGTTCAAGCCAGTGAGTGATTTGGTCTCATGGGATCAAAGTTTGGCCTACAAGACTATGCATTTTCTGTCTTAAAAGATAAACATTCTGGGCATCTATTTGATACTGTTTTTTCTTACTTTTAATAAAATGAGGCAGTTCTACAAAGAAAACAGAAAATTCTGGGCAGCGCTTTTAAATGCTGCTGTGAGCAGTCCAACTGAAGTGAAATCTATTCAGCAACTGGGATAATGTCCTATATTCTTGTAATAATTTTGCATCCGTGTTTTCCAGTAGCAGTTCAGAGGACAGATAATCCAACTTTTAAAGTACCTAATCATGATGGGAAAAATTCTTACTGTGTTGTTGACCAATTCTTTTTTCCATACTCTTAGATCACTAGTGTAAAATGGTGCTATCATCAATTATTAAAAATTAGTATTATTATAAAAGAATAATGAAGACACTAAATTATTGAGATACTAACGGGGACTAAGTACATTAGCTAGACCTAGCATAAAAGCTTCCTGTAGAATTATTCTAATAATATGAATATGGTTCTACTACTCTGTCATTGTCTCAAGAATTTTGGCTTTTTAATTGATCTATTTTGCTTCCAAAGATTAGTAAACACACTTATAACTATTCTCAGTTATGGACGTACCTACTGAAAAGGGAGCTTCTAGTCCCAAACTCTCACTGTATTATTAAAA
>VZTM01011297.1:149721-249442 GCA_013400555.1 Jacana jacana | reverse complement strand
TTTTTTTATGTCAAAAGGATGTAAGTATTTTCTCCAGTACAATTTGAAACCTCTTTGTTCTTAGGAAAACGATCATCTTCCTAGCCGTAAAAGTAGTGAATTAAAGCCACCTTTTAGGCGTGCTCTTGCACTCTTCCAGTTGGGCCAGTAGCTGGTGGCTGTCTTTCTCTTAATTAGTTACTTCAAAATGATGTCTGAGGCATCCGGTGAGTTTTAAACCCCTAGGTACTTACCCGATGTATTCTGTCATGTAATTTTTAAATGACAAACACACACAAAAAGCTGTGTATGAAAGAAAAAAAATGTAAGTTGCACATGGATGCTTTCCCAAACTTCGAATTGGATGGTTTGTGGAAGAAAGCAAGGCTTTTTGGAAGGAATTAAGTTACGAGCTGTTGCAGTTTACAAAGTATTTATTTTTCCCAAAGTACTTTAGCGCGTATGCAAGTTCTTAAAGCTCGCCAACAAAGCTAAATTATACACTTGTTCCCCACACAGAGAATAAAAACCTGTCAAAGCGGAATTATCTGATGAAATGGTTTAAAGGTTAGCTTTAAAATGCAGACCTGATGACACTTCACCAAGAACACCTTGTTCCTGTCTCCAGACAAATTCAAAAAGAAAAATAAGTCAAGAAGAGCCTTGAAAACAATTACACCTATCTCCTGCACCGTGGTAGCGTGCGAGGTGAGAGCTGTCCCTGCGAGGCTGTGCTCTATGCTACCCAAACCCTTACAAATACCTAAATGCCAGCTGCTACTTGGAACCCGATCAAAAAGCCAGTACGTTTAGATTGTCCCCTAAATTTCACGGAGCTAAACATGCGGGCAACCCTTTTCCTTTTTGCGAGGTCACCCTGCTGAGTACCATGCAGAGCCCGGCAGTAGTAAGCTTTAGCCTATGGGTGAGTGAGAATGTGGTTCACTCAAATTTTGGGTAGAAATTGTCATCTGACTGTGTGCTGAGCCGTCCTCAAAAGTTAACAAGAAAAAAGAATGCGAAAACGTGCAAGGAAGAAGAATGCTCAAACCAAATCCTTTCCCGAGCCCAGGCAAATGCTTTTGCCAGTCTAGCAGTGTCACTTCACGGGGGTCTCACCTTCCTCTGGGTGCCACGTGCTAAGGGTCACATCAGGCCACATCAGCCAGGTGTGACAGCTTAAACTGAAAACAGGGCCAGACATAATACATGGAGGCTGTTGGACCGAAGTATTGTGATAAAGCAAAGCCTTTTAGAGTCTTGGAGCTGGCTCCATTTTGACGTGATGCAGCATAAACATACTTTTTCTGCTAGCGGATGGGGTCTGAGAGCAGGTTGGAGAGTTAGAATTGTTGCTGTGGGAAGACAGTTTCTTGCAAGATAACGACCAAATGGGCTTTCCCTAAGAGAGGTGGTTCATTCCTTGGCATCTAGCCTACTTGGAAGGGTCCTGCTACCTTCCAGTAAGAAAGGTGGCAGCTGCTCTTTTTATCTGGTGGGCTGAGCTTCCTACTTCTTTTTGGTTTGGTTGGGTTGGGTTTTTTTTTTCTTTCCTTCTGGAGCAAAGAAAACATGCTTGTTAGAGCAGCTATAGTATTCGTTGCTTAGGCTGGCAAGAAGCAAGGCAAATCTATCAAAGCCGATAAATGTGCCAGCTGTCCACATTGAGTGTGTGTTGGGGGGAGTGAAAAGGGTGCTACCTACCATTTCACCATTTCGGTTGCATGAGCAGAATCTGTCTGAACTAGGATTTGCGTGCAGATCGGTATCATTAAAAGTTGCATACAGAACCAGCAAAAGCAGCAAGGATACCACTACATCAGCAGTTACTGGAGCAAATGACAACTGTGCTGCAACTCTGTCTCAGATTGAATGGGCTCAAGAAAATACAAGCATTAGTTTGCCAGCAGCCAATACCCAATATGTGATTATCTAAGGAAGGCATGCGTGTAGAGATAGGTTTGTGATCATGAATTTCAGCCACCAGTTTGAAAGTGGTCATTCCCTTCCTCAGGCAGGCACTCTTGATTTTCACCTGTGTATCCAGTGCATCTCCTTACAGGTTCTGGGTTTAACTTAAAAGTTTAGGGTTAGATTCTGAAATGGGTACATCTAACATCTTATTAAGTACTAGTTAACAATAATGCCTAAATTCCAAGCAGAAGAAACTTTACACCTGAGACTTGGAATGATTTGCTTGCAAGGACAATGGTTGGTCTGAAAACAGTTCAGGGCATCTGTGGTTTCAGGGCTGGGAAAGGGACTACTCCATAGGGAAATAAGTTAAGGGCACTGACTATTCACAGGAAGGAAATGCTTAATGATCCCTGGTAGCCTTCCTCAAGCCTCTGCATGTGTTTGAGTTGCTTATCTTTCAGATTCTGAACTGCAAGGTGGTATATTTTTAGACAAACTATTATTGTTTAAATCAGAAGTTTATTTTAAAGTCTTAAGAAATAGCCGAGTGTGGGCTTTGGCACCAGAAAACCCATTTCTTAAAATTTCGTGGGATTTTTCTTTTTCTTTGATTGTGGTCTTCACAGGGTGTGCACAGATGGTCTGCACGCCGTTGGTGAGCTGCTGGGCGGGTAGGCCATTCAAAAGTTGTTTAAGGAACCATACTTATCAGTTACATCCAAACAACCTTTTTAGTGTTTTCACTTAAAAGCGTGATGTAAAAGGTACGTGATAATCAACAAGAACTTTTAGGGGTTTGACAGTGTTCTGTAATCCAAAAGATGTAAGATGGACCAAATTCTGTCCTTCAGATTCCAAGGAGAATGGGACCCCAGGTACTTTGATCTGTAGCCCAGGTATTCATTCACTCCCTCTTAGAAAGCTTGAGGAGGAGACTGACACTGAAGATGAGTGGGCACTGTTAGTACTTTGTAAGAGAGAATATTGGAGGCCTACCAATTTGCTGACAATCTGCCATCTTGTTTAGGAGTGTAACTTCTATGAACTGAAAATAGTTCATACTTTGGGAAATAGAAGTGTATTTCGGTTGCAATGAAAAGAGGCAACGTTTTGATCACGAGAGACAAAGATATTTTCAATCCTTGTAGAAAACGCCACCCAAAAGAACCCTAAAAAGCCATCAGCCAAGCCTGAATTAGTCTGGCTACCTTCTTACAGAAGTATATAATTAACTCAGCTTGGGATTCTCCTGTGTGGCAGGGCAGTCTGCAGCTGCAGAGCTCAGGTGTAGCACACTGCACAAGTCATGCCACACTGTAATTAAGGAGGCCGGGTTTCCCACAAATGCGTGTCTTAACAGGTGAATGATACTTGTCTGGGAAGATAAAATTCCAGCTGCATTTTCTCCTTAGTGGAGGGGTTTTTTTAAGTTCCTCCACAGCGTTGATTCTCTTTTGTAGACTTTCACTGCCACCCTTCCACACTGAAGAAAATGTCAGGTCTCTCTTTTCTGCAGCCTTCTATCTTCACAGGACAGTTGGCACTTATCTCTGGGATCTGTACCATGCCCCCCATCTAATTCTGTTGAAATTGACCACCTGGGTTCAAAAGTTCCTGGGAAAGATACAGTCTTGTAGGTATATGTGAACATGGCAAAGCATCAGCATCAATCATTTCCTCAGGCAACTGACTGACTGAAAGCTGCCTCTTTTGAATGAGGAATTGTTTCACTGCCTTGAAGGCGTGGTGACAGCATTGCCTTCACCAGACACTCACCCGGCTGCCCAGCTGGGGGAAGAGCTCCAGGTCAAGGTCAAGCCAGGTGTTGGTCAAGGAATGGTAAGGGAAAAAGTCACATTCCTCATCCATAATTCAACCATAGTCTTGTTTAAACATAAATTACAGTAACACTACTGAAGATAGGTAGTAAACTAAATCAAAGCCGAGCTGATCTGATACTGCCGAGGAAGCTCACTGTCACCCTTCAAAATCAGTTTCCAAAGGTGAAACAGTCCCAGGAAGGAAAAGCTGTCAACATCAAAAGAGAGGGGAAAATTTAAAAATTATGCAAACTCCTAACTAATGGAGAGGGCTTTTTAGATATCCCTTGCCATTGTGGTTATTTCTATATTATTCTGGCCAAAAAGGCCGACAGCATCCTGGCTTGTATCAAGAACAGAGTGGTGAGTGGGACTTCGGAGGTGACTGTCCCCCTGTACGGAGCTCTGGTGAGGCCCTGCCTTGAGCACTGTGTCCATTTTTTGTCCTCTTACCACAAAAAAGATATTGAGGTGTTTGAGTGGGTCCAGAGAAGGGCAGTAAAGCTGGTGAGGGGTCTGGAGAATAAATCTTAAGAGGAGAGGCTGAGGGATGTGGGGTTGTTCCGTCTGGAGAAGAGGAGACTGAGGGGAGACCTCATCATTCTACAACTACCTGAAAGGAGGTTGTAGAGAGGCAGGGCTTGGTCTCTTCTCCCAAGTCACAACAGATAGGACAAGAGGAAATGGCCTCAAGTTGCTCCAGGGAAGGTTCAGATTGGATATCAGGAAAAATTTTCACACTGAAAGGGTAATCAAGCATTGGAATGGGCTGCCCAGGGAAGTGGCTGAGGCACCATCCATGGAGGTATTTAAAAGACAGGTTGACAGAGTGCTTAGTGACAAGTGGTTTAGTGATGGGTGGGTTGTGTTTTGGTTGTTGGTTTTTGGTTTTTTTTTTAAGAGAGTTAGGTTGATGGTTGTACTAGATGATCTTAAAGGTCACTTCCAACCTAGACAATTCCGTAATTCTGTGATTCTGTTTTTCCCTTCCTCGTGTACTATGTGCCCGTGAACAATCTTGAACGGATTACTAGAGATGCTTATTTCTTTTCTCCCCAGTTGCAGCTTTTCCTCATAGATGGATATGGATTAAATAATAAGAATTGTGGCAGAAATCTCTCCAAGATCCTTTTATTGAAACTTTTTTAAATTAAAAACATCTTACAAGATGTACAGGGGATAAAACCAGATAATAAAAACAACTCAGCATTCTGGTTATCTTTTCATCATTATCCTAAACAGAAACATGCAAGTATGTGCTACAGTGATGCACCTATATACAGAAAAAAAATTTAAAAGCACATCATAAGCACAATATCAAAATTCCATGTACTAGCACCAAAATAATAAAAAAAACCAAACATATCTTCCTTTCATATATTTCTTTTCCCCCTCTCTTGCATGTTATGTTATGTTATTCTCTTTGGAGTAGATGGGTGCCACCCTAAAAGTTCCAGAATGACTGGAATGACTCCAGAATGACCCCACAAAGCCAAGTAAGTGCTCAGAGGAGCTTTGGTGTAAATGAATGGCACAAAATACTGCATTTAGAGGGAATCCTCACCTACACCATCCCTGCTTGATGCTGAACTTGGAACTGGCAGTTGCAGCTCTGGAAAGAGCCTTCAGACTCACCCTGGCAGTTCTCTGAAACCATTGCTGCAGGGTGGAGTGACGGTCAAGAAAAGCCAATAAAATATTGGGCATATCAGGACAAGGCAGACAAAAGGTGTCATTTTGCCTCCATATGAAGCTCTGGTGCACCCATAGCTGAAGGGCTGGGATATTTCAGGCCTCTTCATCTCCAGAAGGACACAAGGGAGTTTGCAAAGGAACAGGAAGAGAAGGGCAAAAAGAAGAAACCAAGGATGAGCCATCTCCCTTGCCAGGAATGGGTGAAAGGCTGGGACTTGTCAATTTGCAGAGGAGTAACCTGAGGTTGACCTTTACAAAATCATGAAGGTGGTAGATAAGGTGAAGACAGGACTGTTGTTCACCAAATCCTGCAATACTAAAACTAAGAAGTGCTCAGTAAAACAAGTAGAAAAATAGTTTAAGACAGTTACCTGAAAGCACTTAAAAAAAATACACACACACACTGGATAGTGAACTTTGAGAACTTGCTGCTATGAGAGGCTGCGGACACCAATATTATCAGCATGTTCACAAAGGAGTTAAACTATTTCAGGGATGGCACATCATTATAAACAAATACTGGAAGGACTAGGCAGTGGTGTGCCATGGAGCATTCCTAGTACAACAATTGTGGCTGCTGGAGAAGTGGAAGGGGAACTGACTACAAATAGTGGCTGGGCTTTTGTGCGCTTCCTAACTTATCTCTTCCTGCCGCTGCTCCATTTTAATTTTTAAATACAGTCTTTTGCTACAAATTATGCAGTCAGCTTCTCCACATTCAGGAAAATCACAAGAGTCAGCACACCTGGAATTGCAAAGAATATTCTTACCCAGGAAGGCCATGTTATTGATCTCAGTCTTTCCCCTGTTGGGTAAGTAAAGCTAGGGGAATCCATTAGGGCATTTCTTATATTCCCAGCCTTTTAGTTTCATCCTGTGTTTCATTTTTCATTCTAACTTTGTCCTTTATTTTGTCCTCATTCTGCTACCAATTTATTTTTCAAACCCTATTTATGAGGTTTGAGATACCTATTTTTTCTTACATATCCCAGACCACTATTTCTATTAATGTGCAGTAATACAATCCGAAAGCTGACAAAGCTTACAGTTGAAGACTTCTAAGACACAGCTATGGCTTTACCATTTATCCTACAGCCTCAGGGTAATCCAAGTTTACTGCATTTTATAACTTTAGAGGAGAATACCAATTCTGTAAATAATTATTTGCCAAGTATTGTGTCTTCCACCATGTCATCTAACTTTTTTTTTCATTTTCTCCTGATTTTCTCTGCTTACTTGTTTTTTCAGATGGGCTATAGCTTCATAGAAGAGAGGAAACACTGCTCTGCCTGGCCCCTTAGTCACTTCCCACTTCCTTCTTTCTCTTCCTCATGCTTTCCCTTTCTGAAGTGCTATGCTGACAGTGCATGATTATTCATGCCCAGACTTGAAGGCTCTTTTATCCATCAAGAACAAAACCACTTGCAATGGAAGGAGTATAGACTTCCTGATTTGGACTGGCCAAGTTGCCATTGAGAGAGAAAGCTTCTTGTAAATCTTTTATCTGCAGAAATCAAATTCATAGGTTGCTTACAACGGATCTTTGAAATTTAGCAGGGCAAAAGTCCTAGAGGGCAAAGATGTATGCTTTTCTGTGTCTCGTGAAATTGTGTTCAGGTCTGACAGGGGAAGAAAATGGGAAAAAAATATTCTTTTTTCCTGTGGCTTATGTTGGCAGCAGCACTCTGGCAGCCATCCAAGGGGACCTGCCATGGGCATTCTTGTCCCAGACAGCGCTTACTGCACACAGCATTGTGCTGGGAGCCTGAAACTCTGGCTGTAGCTAAAAAGCTGTTGTGAAAGTGAAGTTTGGAGAGAGAAAGAGAGAAAAAACAAAACCACCCTCTGTAATAGCTCACTCTAAACCCAGTATCTAGTATCTCTTCGATCTCTTCCTTGATGGGCTCAAGAGCACCCTTATTTTGAAGAAATTGGAGCCATACTCCCCTGATGATCACCTGGGCACTGCACATTATTCAAATCTCTGCAGAGATTTTTATGAGTAGCCCAGGGCCTTTTCATTTGGAGGAAAGAAACAGTTCTGCAAAGGCAAATTTTTTTTTTCTTTGGGAAAAGGCATTTATGTGGTATATGTGTGACTATTTTCAGGACTGCTGCCCTATTTGCTCTCACTGTTGGGACCTCAACAGAGAACGTAACAGAAAGTAGGAAGAAGTTGGAGGACAATCTTGATGTTAGGACAGGAGACTGACACACAGATGAAGAGATTGTTATTTACATTGTAGTAAAGTATAGTTCCTGGTGATGCTTTGCTCACTGTTTGTACGTTAGACCAGTATGTTGAGCTGCAGGGGTTTTTTTTGCCATTAGTGCTCATCTGAAGACAAGACTTTGCCCTCAGTTTTCTCATCAAACACAACTCTCTGTTCCGTCACCAGTGTAAAATCCACATGTTATCATAGGAGCAGAAGAAAACCAAGGATCATCAGAACATATGAACACCTTTTAAAAGAACTGTGAATACCTATTCTAACTTAATATGCATTTTGTAGGAGATGAGTAATCAGAAGCTCTGTCTGATGCTGGAGATGTTCTTAGCACAAGTCCTTGAAACACAAGATGTCACAAAATCATCTAGCAAAACTAAACTCTGAAGATTGTATTTTTACTGTAAAGCTTTAGGAACAATTATGTTTTCTGTGAGGAAAAGAGCCAGAAGTAACACTTTTTGATGAATTCTAAATAGTTTCTGCTTTAGTCAGTCTAGAGCTGGGCTCTGGATTCAATGTATTGGTTTCTTTTGCAAGGAATTCAAGAAACTTAAAGCTATGATGAACTTCATCATCTCATGTCTTCCTGAGCCTATGGAGCAGATAGCTGTGTTGTCTGTCTGTCCCTCAGCCTCTGAACTACCCACTTACAGTGCAGTGGTTTTAGGTAATTAAAGCCATCCCTATTGCTAACAGTCCACCCAAACCTCTGTGCTGCAACAGGCTCAGGAACAGAGAAGCATCCCAAAGGCCAGCCCAAAGCAGGAATACACACTGGTGTCCTCATCATGCTCTCTCTATGTGCCATTCAAATCATTCAGACTCCCTTGCTATTTGGATTGTCTTTGAGGAAGATTTACAAATCCCACGGTGTCCATTATGTACTCCACACCCACGGGTTTTGGGTGTGCCTGTGCTCAGTCATTGTAGTTTTGGATAAAGGACAACTTTTAGTCCAAGTCATAATAGTGGATTCTTTCAAATAAGAACAAAACAAGATTATATGTTTTCTTGTTTCATGTGACAAGAGATGCTATCTTAAAAACTTCAAACTTAGCATTGATATCTAATAATTAACTGCTAAGTACTTATTTACAGTAATTGTCAGAAAATGGGTAAATCCTACCATGAGTGGAAAAGCTGTGACTCATAGTACTAGACTTGATGGTAGTTGTGTTCCTCCTTTGGTGCCTTTGGTTGCAAGTATGAAGATAATCATGGAGCAGATGTGGCCCATAGTAGTTGTACTTTTCCAGAAGCATGTCAACTCAAGAGTGTGAAGGATAGGTATACCAGGAATAGAATATAGGGAAACACACTATTATTGCCTCTGCTGTATAGTTAGAGCCAGTGCCCAGCTGGTCAAGTAAACCAAGATTTTGGCAAGTGATCGTTAATTTTGTTTTCTCATTTTATGGATTTCTAGTACAAATCATCTCAGGAACTTTAGACACCAAAGATCTAGAGGTCTACATCTGAGCTAGTTATCTGGGATTCCTTTACAGCCAGTCCACAGACACAGGCATTTCTGGGGGCATAATTACTCTGGTATGCAGGGCAGACAGCAAAGTTCCTAGGTTTCCCCTACAAAAAACAAGGATATTTTGCTTTTAGTCTTTCAGAGGGGATGCTTTAAAGTATCTCAATATAGTAATGGGTGCCCTAAAAGAAGCCTAAAGGAGAAAGTTAGTAGATTTCTAAAATATAATGAGAATGTATTATTTTTTTCTGATCTGGCTTTCAATTTCCACAGAAGTAAAAAAGCTGTCTCCTCTGTATGTCTGGGTTGTCCTGCGAACAGTGGGCACCATGGAGGTTGATAGGGATCTGCCTTACTTGGAGTGTAAGCTCTTAACAAGGGTATTGCACTTTGTAGCTTGTATTTTACAGCTGGTTCAAGCCAGAGCCTCTTAAAGACATGGTTCTCAGCAACTTCCCTCCGCATCCTGAAATTAGACATTAACATAATAAGGAAGTTCAGATACTAACTTAATCTAACTTAATGAACAAGCACACGTTCAATTAGTCTCTGAGGTACTCTGCACTGATTCAAGGAATTGGAAATCTCTCCCAGAGTATCAATACTCTTGCTGTCAGATGGCAGCAAGTCTGTTAGTTCCAGTTGTGCCGTGTCCTGAAACTGCTGCGGCTGATGGCTGTCAGTATTTCTCAGGTAAAATGGCTGTGTCGGTATTTCTCCTTTAGAGAAAGTCTCACTTGCTCCTCTGCATATGTCCACCTGGTGTGTCAGGTTTGTCTCTGACCACAGGATATTTCTTGTGATGTTATTGATGTTTGCAGTCATTGCTTTTTATAATAAATATTCTCCTCACAATAGTTTTTTTACAAAATTATGACAGTTCCCAGTACCCCAGATTATGTTTCCCTTTTACCTTTCTCCCACCCCATCTTTTTTCCTATATATCTGCTTGTTGCCATGATTTTGACATGAGTTCCTAATAGGTGCTCAAGAGCAGGCACTTGTGTTTTCAGTTTTCTGTTGAATAAAATGTCAGCAAGTAACAAGTCATGTTATGTTGGTACCGCTCTGTTATTTACCAGTACCAAGTATGGATCAGAATTGGCATCTGTTCCTCTATATTCTTTAACATATTTTCTGCTAGCCTTCAGAGGCTGGCGATAATGGAGGTTATGGTTACATGAATAAACTTATATTTCAGAGCAGAATGGTTAAATATGAACCTGAGAAATGTCAGACATTACTTTATCAGGTATACCAGGCCTAGCATATCAAATCAAATTTGGGGTGTCATCTTTCTGAGCTGTTATATATTTTCTAGCAACAGCATCTCAGGAAAATGAGTATACTCTAAATACACATCTGGTGTAGGGGACTGCTGGCTTTATATTTTCCTTTTCCATCCAGGACATGCGAGTTTGTTTCTCCTTTTCATTGGGACCGTGCACAAGTCTTACCACTTGCTTAATGGCATTTTTTGCTTAGGATTAGAACAAGTCTCTAGTCCTTCTCTTAGAGTTTTAAGTCCCTAAGTGAGATTCCTCTATCAATTTTATCATTTTTCAATAACATCTTAAAAGTCACCACTCCAATGTCTTTAAGCATCCATCTGGTGATAAGAGCTTCCCCCAGCTCTAGTGTAATAAAGATTATCAGTAAAGACAGTATGATGTTGCTGTGTATGGTACGTAAATTGTTTTAATCACATTTTGTAAGAAACTTGTTTGTAAGAACAGTTTTGACAAAGTCCATTTTCTGTTTTTGCTTTTGCTCTTTATCTGCCCGATTCACCTAAGATCTGACAAATGGACTTTGAACCACGTCCCTATTGTTAAACAGGAAAGCATGCCTCCAACCCCAAGAACATTACTAGTTTTACATTTAACTTGCAAATCCCTTATCTGTAGCTGAGTATCCCTCTTTAAAGTACTGTTTCACAGGTCCCTCTGGCTGGCAATCACTTTCAGCTAAAACCGAATTCTTGGGAAGGAGAGCTTGAACCTTTCTAACTGCGGGGCTATCCACCACTGCCTCCCTCTCCTTTTGAGGGCACTGGCCTTTTGTTGACACTTGGGACATGCACAAGGACTCTGCCACTGCCCTTCTCAGCTTGGATAGAAGAAAACTTCATGTGGGACTACTTTAACAGGCCTCTCAACTCCTTCAGTTGCTCGAAAGCTTTGTCACTAGCGGTTGTTCTCCTTTCTCAAGTACTTTGCCATGTCCTCTGTTTTGTAGGACAGCAGGCTTAGAAAGCTGGTTCTGGCAGCTCTGTCAGGCACAAATTTGCCTACAGCATTCATCTCTCCAAGGAATCTTTAAACCCTTTCTTGTCTGTCAGGCTAGGTATTCTAATGATAGCATCAACCTCTCTCGTGTGATCATTTCCTAAACCATTCTAGAAAATGAGCTGGATTAATGAAGACTTATTATTTAAATTGCTGAAGCTACCCAGCTCATTTTGACTGAACACACAAGCTTCTGCCGCGACTGCTGCAACCGGAATGGATGTCTATTAGTCCCTAAGCATCCAGCAAGTCCCAGTTGCAAAATTATATACCTTAGTTTAAACCTCATAAACTAAAGCAGCTATGACTAAATTTCTGAGAGCGTGCTCATATGCTAAGCGAGTTGTCTCTGAGAGCACGAAGCTAGCTCTGCATAGGTTAGTTTGTTATGCTGAAAGCTCACTAAATTAAATTTGGTTCTGATATCTGTGCTGTCTGTTGCCATCTTCAGTGAAGTTATACCCTTAGTTCATTTTAGTTTTGGCCCCAGGCTTTATCCTGTGGAGCATACAGAGCCAAGACATTTGAGTGAAATCTGATTCATTCCCTGTCTGATTTCTCACTGACCACCATGGCTTAACCTGGCTCTCTGCACCAGCTCCTGGCTTTTTCCAGAACTCTAGAAAGCTGCGATTCCCCATGCTTGCCAGCCCTACAGCTGATACTGTCAGCTAACAGCAGCTGCGGCACCGAAAATGTTCTCAGGTCTTGTACTTTGAAGCCTATGGATAGCACTTGTAACTATCACTCATCTCTGAAATGTGCTCCCCAATGCTGAAAATGCTTCCAGAAATAATTTGCTGTGGATAGGAAAAAAATGCTGGCAATTTAATTGAAATTAAAAAATTTTAATTTCAACTCTTGAGGGATTCCATCTTCAATGTGAAAACATCACAGATCTCAGCAGTCCTGTTACCCTCATATAGGTAACCCTCTATGCTGTTAAGCAGCATATCCTTGTTTTACTACAATTACATTTCAAATTTAAATTTAAGATTTTCAAAAAAAACTTCTACTTTTTGTTTTCTTTTAGGTTTAAGCTCTCACAGAGGAGGTTGGTAACATCGTTTGCTCTGTTTCTTAGATACAGTGTTAGGCATTTGCCTGATTTTTCATTTTACCTTTTCCTCTTTATGCTTTGATTTTTCATGTCACACAAATGACACAGTAGCCCTAAATATAGCAGAATAGTGCTCATGAGACTCTCTTAAAATAAGCTCATGAAAAGAATTGATTAAACTTAGTTCTTGACTAAAAATTAAATCTTCTTTTTCCTCTTTGTTTAACTCAAGGTCAATTTTAAGCACCTTTGTCATTCATTGACAGATAGGCAAAATGTTTTGGAAAATATTTTGAGAAGGAGAAATAGCATAGAAAAAGTCTTCGTCCCACACAATCTGAAATGCCTGGGGTTCAATCCTGCAGCACACTGAAAGATCACATCTATAATCTGTTCCTCTATGATTCTATGATTCCTTTAACTTGGGATCTCTCATATGGAAAACTAAGTGTGTGTTTAAGTATATGAAAACTTTGTTTTGTCTGTTTAACTGAATCAGCCTTCTGTATGGTGATCTCCAACTCGAATACATTCTGAAATAATTCCTGGCTCATTTTCAGCCACTGCAGTAAAAAAACCTCCCTCCAAGGGGCAGATAATGCAGGAGAGATACTAAATGGGGAACCCCCCACCAAATTCAGCACATAGCTTGGACTGGATAGTTAATTTTTTGCTGCTGCTTCTTGCTGCAGAACACCAGGCCTTTAGGGTAGAACTCCAGGTTATGTAGACTGGACACACAACACGAAAAAAACATTAACGCAAAATCCTTAACACAAATCTGTGTATTTTCACCCCCATTTTCCTTGTAAGCTTATGGGAGAGATGCTAACTGAAAAGTGACCCGAGTGGGATCTTCTTTTTTACAGTATGTCAGGTTGCCAGGAGTTCAGTATGAGCAGTCAAACAATTTTACTTTCTGTCTTTAACACGGCATACTGAGATAAGGAAAAATAGTGCCCGATGCAGATATAGTACAAAATCAGAATAATGTTTTCTGAGTCGAGTATTGACATGTGGAAAATGGGAGAAAAGCTTAGCTCTGAAGTCAGCCATTTAGATGGTGCTTTGGGAGAGAGAAAGTCAAGAGTTCCGCTAAAATAAGGAAAGAAATACAGAGAACAGGGAGATCAAAGCCAGCCTACACTGTAGGAGGACCAACTGGAAATTGCTGGTGTCTCTGTGATGTATTTATTTAAATACAATTTTAAATATACATGTATTCAAATACTAATGGTTCTACATTTCTAAAGCTCTCTCTGCTATTTGCATATTGGTCTTGCATAATTTTGAATAGGACTAAATTGCTTCACTAATTTTGATGTCAGCTACTAATACTTTAAATGAAGCTGCCAAAAAGTTACAACCATAATTTACCCAATAGAATTACTGCTATGAACTTTGCTACAAGCTACTGACTGAGAAAATAAATTCAAAATTCAAGTGGTGTAATTTATCTCAGGCTTTCCGCAGTTAAGGTCCTATGCAATACTTCATGAAGCTGGAAAACTGATACGGTGTTAAGATGACAATACTGGAACAAATTATTCAGATTCTCTAATTATGTTTCATGCGTTAAGACCTTGAAACTAATATCTGCAGCATACTGGTGCTGTGTAATACTAAGACTGTATACTTCTGACTCTGAAGTTAGACATTTGACAGACAATGTTTATATCCATTATTAAAACAACTATTTAAAAGACAGGTTAGGTCAGGAAACAATGGGGACTATTGAGATACAAGTCAGAAAAAAGAGTGGTGTAAAATATTTTTTCAGTAAGAAGATTTAGGTTGTCATGAAAATTCCCCCCAGTGCAGTGTTAGAATAGTTAAACCAAAACGTTTGGCAACTATGCCCTGCTTGGAAATATTTATAGAAGGCTAATACTTAGCAGGTGGTAAAATTTTCCTACCAAGGATCTCCAAACATTAATAATCAAGCTTCATAAAAAATTCATGGGCAGCTTTTCCAGATGTGTCTGCCCCTGCAGGCAGGCAGTTCAAAGCCCCGGAGAGCCAGCCTCCACCAGGTGCCCCCAAAGTGTTCCCTGTCCAGAAAGGAAATCCTGGGAAAGCTGGCAGGGTAATCAGAGATGTACAGAGGAGCAGGGCACCCTGCTTGCTCTGTGCTCATGTACCCCGACGTCTAATGCTCTGATGGAGACATCTAACAGACCCCCAGAAATCAGCACTAAGACAAACACAGAGACCTGTCAAAGCTATTCCTGTGACGATGTTAAGCACCGTATGCTTTGGAGAAATGAGGGAGATACGGAAAGTTTAGAAAACTTACTTAAGGTTATACTGCCAGTAATTGGCAGAGCCGGAGCAAGAATCCAGTGTTGACTCCCAGCCTTGTGTTTGCATCACCAGCGTGGCTTTTATTCCAGGGAGGTACAGTGCAAATGAGAAATGAGACGCTGCAAAGGTATTAGACAGCTGAACAGATTGTAAGTGCTCTGGACAATCTTGTGATTACAGCCCTTGTGAGCTTTCCTTCACTGCTGGGTAAATTGGATTAAACAATTTTGAACAGGTACACGACACCTAAGTGGAGGTAATGTGGTAGGAACAAACATTTTTCCATCAAAGAAAATGTAAGATTTTCCACAGAAATGAATAAAACTTATTTTCATCCTGAAAAAGTCCTTTGTAGGAACCTGTGAAAAAAACTAATTGTTGTGGAGGAAGAGGAATTTGTTATGGAAACATGGTGAGACAGATAAAGAAATGTCAGAAGAAGAGGTGGGATGGCCTGAGGCTGAGTACCAGTACCCCGTGATTAATATAATTCATGGTTTCTACAAGAATGATCAGTGAGGTGGCAATGTTTGCAGGATGACAAAATCGTTTGGGATAATTAAAAGAAGAGAAGACCGAAGAGCATAAGTGAGATAGCTAAGCTAGGTCACTGAGCATCAGATGGATATTTATGTGGGTATTGCATTTTGGAAGAATAGCCTGAAATGCTTATGCAGGTGTCAGAGCTCAAAGTTAATGGCAACCAGTAATAAAGAAAGTTTTGAGTGAAAACTTCAGTGCAAATCCAGGAGTGGCATGAAGGAAGGTAGGGATTTATATGCTAAATTAATCTGTGGCATGTTTATTTGAAACATTTCAGTTCTGTTATTATATGAAAAGAATGAGCTGCAGAAAAGAAGAATTTAGAAGCAACTGGGAAGATTGACACAGCAAAATTTCCATATAAACTTGAAATTAGAATTATCTAGACAAGAAGTGAATGGATAACTGTATAAGTGTGCAGCAAAAATAGTAAAGGGAAGATATTTCATGTTCTTGTATTTTTAATTATAGTACAAGAGCAAGGAGATGTTCAATCAAACAGAAGAGATAAAACTGATCATATTTAAATAAATACAGAATACAGATAGCAAGGATGCAACACTAGACTATAATCCTGAGCCCAGGAGTAGAACCAGATGGAGGAAGTTATAAGACATTTATGGCCTCAATTAAAACATCCTACAGTATTCATAGGACTGAAGAGGAAGGATGGTAAAAATTATCATAATTCAGGGACTTAAAAACAAACATTAAAATAAGGAAATGGACTGGTTATTTCATTTTTGCACAGGGAAGAGGGTTTTGTATTCCTCATCTGAAGTGCCTAGGACTGTCAACAGCTGCTGACATGATCCTAGATTAGATGGTGTCATCTAGTCTACCCATTTGAAAGTCGAAGGTGCTAATTAGAGGAAACAAGATCACGGCCATATGAACAATAGGGAAACTCAACAGATTGTGTCACTTTCATAGTTTGGACGATCAGACACTTCATTTTGTTAAATGGGGAAATTTATTTTTCGCAGGGGGTATATAAAATTGAACATAATAGTTAGTTTAGGCAGTATGTTCATCCTTAGATTCAGATATTTCAGTATATAATGAGCGCTTTTATAGTTATTCTTATCCTTAATCAGCAGGAGACAGGCAATGTATAGGCATGGAGGGGTTTCTTTATCAGTGCTGAAGAGCACATGACCTATATATCCCTGCCATCTGCCCATCTTTTAACCCAAGGTAAATCTGCCTCAGTAAAGTACTTTATAAAAGAAAGGAAGTAAAGCAATGGGAAATTTATTAATACCCAGAAATATTCAATTGTTATATGAACATCAGAACAAGGAGCAGAACAAAGTGTTTTTGTTGTTGCACCACAACCATGACTGTATCTATCTGAACAAGCCAGAGATCAGAAATATTTCCATTTAAAATAAACAATCATTTGCAAAATGACAGATTATCCCATGGAACCAGAGATTCTTGCCTCCATTTTTAATTGTTTTGTTCACACCTCCTTTAATCACTGGGATCTCCATCCTGGAGAATAAAAAAAGAAAGGGCCTAAAGTGTATCCAAGTTCATAGTCTTGTCTTTTCGTACTGCTGAATTTATGTTTTTTCTATTTCCCTAATACTGTGGATGTCTGAAACCTAGGAGGTCTCATGAGCTGTGTCTTGTCAATTGATCTTACATTTTGATGGGCTCAATTCAATGTGTTATAAAGGACATAAATCTCCTGGAAGACAGCTTTCACTTTTTGATGTAATTGGAGTGGAGGCCAAAGTTAAGCAGTACAGACTGTGAGAGGATGTCAATTATGTAGTTCAGTTTTAAACCCTTTTTTAGTGTATAGTACCTTCAGAAAGAGATTCCCAGGTTGTGGGTGCTGAGCAGGCAGAATACCTAAAGGGACCTGTGTGGTGACCTGAGTCCTCTTGGTCACATATGATGCAGGTTACACGATCGTGCAGAAATGGCTGCCCTGGCTGTGAATGGGAATCTGCTTTGGCTGGGGCTGCCTGTAGATCGGTGTAACTGGGTATAAATAACCATGAGTTTCCTCATCTTGTTATAGGAACCTTTCCCCCACCCTACCCCATATTATTTTAGGACCTTATTAAAAGAGTCATCTGGACCCTGTGAAAGGGTTAGATTTTAGCAGAACAGGGTCACACATTACCACATGGAGAATGCTGTTTGTAGAGACCTTGCTGTGCACTGAAGAGTTTACTTTTTTCTCATAACAAAGAACAGTATTGAGTTTTGTGTTTAAAACACAGATCGACTAGCGTGAAGGGAGTTGCACTGAAGTAGCTCACCATCACTCTTCAGTCTGTGTTTATATCCCAGATTGTCTTTTTCCCTGAAAAACAGCTAGTGGTTCCTATCTTTCACTATATTATGCAGCAGGTAGTGAAAGGAAGCTGAGTCCCCGCTTTGCTGAGGATGGATCAGTGTCACATCTTTCCAGACAGGAGTGCTCTGGTGTAGCTATCAGCTGCACCACCGCAGCTGAACTGGGGCCCCCTTCCTCTCCTGCCAGAGTTGATCATGCTCTGCCTCTGTTTTCTGAAGACAGTTGAGTTGGCTTGTGGTCCACGGGGGTGAGGAAAGCAAGAGATACTAGGCAGAAGGGAAGACATGGGCAAGTTTCTGTACAGCTGTTTGCTGCTCTCTAGTATGGAGCCGCACTGGCTAAGTGCACTCTATCTCTGCCAAAAGCCCAGTCAGCTGTTTCCACAGCATCCATGGAGAAATGAAAGTGTCATTTTGGACCTCCTCAGGCATTAAAGCTTATTTAGAAACATCTCCATCCTTTACAGTATGTTATAACCTGTGCTTTTGAGACCTGAAGTTGATTAAATTAAGTTAGTGAGAGTCCTTATTATAGGATGTTCACAGCCTCGCTCCTTAAATATGAAGGGATTCTAATCTGAGAGTTTGGTCTTCCGTTATGGAAACAAATCTTATACTTATACTGAGTCTTTTCTTAGTTCTTTATTTCAAAACCAACACTTAAAGCCTTTCAGAGTTTAATTTTAGGTTTTTAGTACTCCTAAGGTTTCTTTGCCCTCTCTTTGGCCCAAAAATGTATAGCATTTTTCTTTACTTGAACCTATAAATAAAAATACTTTTCTCTTAATCAGGGAGTCTATGGGTCTCTGTCCATATCAGTCCTGATCAAAGGTGTTACCTTTGAACTTTAAAATCTTTTCAAATAGCATATCCCATATTATTTTGTGTACCTCATTCTGAAGTTCAACACATTTCTTACTTTATTGTAATAGCTACCTCTGGTCCCTTCACTCTCTGTTCAGCTCTCCTTGCAGTCTGCATGAACCTCACTCTCCATCAGTGTCTGTCTTGTTACACTTGACTCCCACTGCTGGGACCTTCTATTTAATGGACAGTTCAGGTTTCTAGAGTTTCCTAATTTCCCTTTGAGCAATCCTTTCTGAGAAATATCACCCCTTTTAACTCAGCTATTACCACCTACCAAGAGTAGGGCTATGGGGATTCTTCTTCTTTCCCCTTTTTTCTTTTTAAGCTATACCTTTGTTGCATTTGAAGTCTATAGATTTTAATAGCCAAGTCATTAAAAAGTCACAGAGTGAAAGGTGTAAGAGCAACATACAGAATCTTAACTTGGCTATTAAAGGAAAGTGATTTCTAAACATAAGAAGTATAGTCAGTGAGACACTGCCCAGGGCCCTGGGAACACTCCAACTTACAGTGTGTGAGTTTTTTCAGGGTGGCAGCAGGGTGTGTGCAATTACATCTCTACCTACGGTTCAGCTTAGATGATTGTTGTGGTTCAGTTCAGCTAGCTAACAGTGCCAGAGACAAATGCCATGGACAAGAGGTCACAGACCACCATCATTAGACAGTTGCCTGGCATGAGAGTACAGTAAGGACCTTCCAGCCTCTTCAGGGCCACAGTGCATGTTCTGTTCTGTGCCTCCTTACTTACCTCTTTGCCTCTTCTTTTACCTCTTCTCTCACAGGAGAGTTTCTAAGATGGTGCTACAAAGTCTTTTTATGATGGAGTGATTAGAAGATGAGGCTCATCTGCTCTGATTAAATCAGGTTCAGCAAGGTTAAAGAAGCCGCTTTAAACTGTTGCCTGGCAGACTGGAGGGTGGATCTCCATTTGTCTGGCTTTACTCACTTCAGATGTTCCCTTCCTAGAGATCTGTCTGCTTTGATAAGGATTTGGGAGAATCAGGTCCCAAATCCACTGTTTCTGGGGGGTTAGAGGGTTAGCAATCAGCCTGGCTCTTGTGATCCGAACCAGTGGATACTACCAACTCGCTGTGCAATCAAGAAACCCCCAGCCAAACATGCTGTTAGGACACTGCAGCTCTGGGCTTAAACAAGACCATAAAAACGATGGCTGGAGGGCTCCAGATGAGTCCTTCCCACACCCGATGCACTGCTTTGTCAGATGCCAGTTTAGCAAATGTGTCTTGCAAATTAAGATTGTGTCTCCCTATAGCTTGCGAATGACCACCAGCAGGATTTCTGAATTTGGGATGCAGTTAATGGGTTTCATTGTGATTCTTCAAGTCAAATGATTCATAAAGACACCCCAGTTTAGGCTTCCAGAGGTGTATGCAGTACTTGAAAAAGCAAAAAGTAGTAAAGACTAATATTTGTCTATAGAGATTTATGACTCAATATGTAAAGGGAGCAGACAAATTCAACTGAGAATTGCTATTTCTAAAATAATTTCCTTCCATAACTGCATTGCAGGTTACTTTATTGGGAGACCCTGTTTACACAGAAATAAAAGCATGTAATTTCAAATTTCATATCGGGCTATTCAATATCACAATGGGCACAGACAAAACTTGAAATATGCATAGAATAAGTTGTTTGAGTCAATATGGCAAAATACTGAAACCAGTAGAATCCCCAAAATAAACCCCCATGGATGAAACTCTGTGCTTAAAAACCCAATTGCTTTTTGATGAGCCTTAGTAAAATGTTGTTTTTTCCTCCAGCCCAAATACTGTCAAAAAGATATTCATGTATGTATGCTCTCTGGCTCTTTGGTAGGAAGATTGCTATGAGCCTTGCTTATCCTGATATTTGTGATGTATGCGTTATGACATCATCTCAAAATATATTGCTGGCAGTAATGGAAGTTTGTAGAAAGTAGGGAAGTTTATGTTTATATTGTTTAAATTTTTCTGATTTATCCACTCAACCTGAGGATTCTCTTTTCTAGCATCCTTGGTGATGGTTTATGTGTATGCTATCACTGGAGATATAATCATGAATATCTCTAAAGGGCAGAGTGAGAGAAATGCCAGTAATAGTTCCAGTATCTTTACATATTGGGTGACTTGCAGTTACATATTCACTGTCTAATATCCAAGTGTTAAATCAGAAGAAGGCAGTAAAGGAAAATTATATGGGAAATGAAACAATGGGAAAAATATCATTCCTTAAGGACAATAGAAGAGTAAGGAAAAAGAAAACCACAACTACATGCCCGACTTCTTCCAGTCTAGGAGTGCTTACTCTTCCCAAGGCTTGAAATAAAAGAGAATGCTTAAACCTCACAAATTTTCATCCCAGGAATAAGAAGTGGGTTGGTAGCAAATGGAATCTGATAGCCACACAAAAGAGAGGGGGGGAGGGATACAGATGCAGCAAGTATAACAGCTTATTAATTCAGAGATGGGTAGATCTCCTGGCCCTAAGGGTGGTAGAGATCAAGCCAGCGTGGGGAGATGTACACTCATGGACATAAGTCACTGTCTTAGTGTGCTTTGCCAAATACCTTGTACCTTTCTGGGAAATAAATTAACAGTACTGTGTTTCGTGCCATCAGTTTGGGATGACATCGTTAACTTGATTGGGTACCAGGACCCCTTTGGGCATAGTGATTTGATTACCTGGTTTCACCTGGGAAGGAATGCAGGGAACCATACCTGTCACCTACCAGTGCAATCCAAAGAGAAAAAATAGGCATTGTTTCCCTGGAATACATACCCATATGCAATTAAATCCTGCGTAAAATGATGTACATAAAGCACTGAAAATATTTCAATAGCAACTGATTCAAATTCTAAAACAGTTGGTAATTTCTTTTCAAAAAGTAAATTGCAATCTAGACAAGAGACTTATTTACTGAGTTACAAGTCATATGCAGATATAAATTTTTTCAAAAGGAAAACAATAATCATGATTATTATTATTAAAATGCTATTGCTGCATCATAAGTCCTCATAAATGCGGTAGTGTTTGATTTATAAAAACCTGCATGTAGTTCCCTGGATTCCAACCAGTAAGTATTTGAAACAGAAAGAAGATTTTAGTGACAGTAATTCTTTTGTAATAGAAGTTCCACTTTTTACCTCTGGAGTCTGTAACAAATGCCAGGTTCAGGGGTTTTTTTTTGCTTTCACTCCTGTATGCCTTTCAGCAGACTAGTGTTGTTTTGGCCTTCATAAACCTGTTGTTGTCCACACGTCATTCTGGCTAGGACGCAGGAGAGGTTTATCTGTCCATTAGAAAGGTCTCTGTAAGGAGACTTTGTTCAGGTAACATCTCATTCACATCATGACTTCCGTGGCTATATGGGTCCTTAGCTTAATCTCTCATCCTTACTGCCAGGAGATGGAGTTTACTTGTGTCTCTTAATTAGCTGACCCACACTGGACTATTATTTCACATGTGTTTCTTCTCTCTAAGAAGAACCTGAAGGACCAAACCCTTTTTCCCAGCACTGCTTCCCTCCCCTGGGCACATCAATCCCTCTGGAAGGGCAGCAGCTGCTGCAGTGATGATGTAGTTATTGCTTGTGTACGTTTGCAGCCTGCTCTGTGAAGATTGCAATTGTCATGCAAGTGTTAGGTAGAAAATGGAGCTCAATGTTTTTCACCAATTATTGACCACGTTTAAGAAATATGCAGGGTTGGGGAAGCAGCAAGGGCTAGCCTGCCCCTTGCACACTGTCATTGCTGTGTGAGGATACCAATACCTCCATATTTTCCCCTCAACTGGCTGGTAGCTTTGGTCCTGGGGCATACACTGTACCTCCACAATATGCCACTAATTTCAGAGAGTTAGAAGAGGCCTAGCTAAGATGCAATGTTACAGAACAGAAAGTTGGTTCTGTTTTACTTCCAAGCAGGACTCTTTTACAGGCATGGCACTTGCTATCCCTGAATCTGCTATCTACTGAGCATCACTAGAAGCATCCTGGCAGTTAGTACTTTTAGGCACTCTAATTGCCTTACCCTTATGCCTCATTACTGGATTGTGCACTCCAGTGAGAGCCTACAGTATGTCTCTCTGTGTTGAAAAAACTAATAGTCCAGTTTAAAGTCTAGGAAACAAACAGTTTGCTATTTTTTTGCTGCCTAAGCAATTATTTATACTGTATAAAGTGGCAATTACATGCAGCTCCTGAGGATAGTTACCAATATTCACCTGTCAGTGCTGCAAGGGGCAGTTGGAGATGTATCTGACTAGAAAAGAGCCATGAAAAACGTCTTCATTAGCACAAGGTTACCTCAGACTTCTGACTGAAGTTTCACTTTTCTGGAAAGAATTTCTTCCATATATCATTAAATGGAATGTGCTTGAGCTTATATCGTGTAGTTCTGAATGTTTAAGCTAAATATTGAGTGTAATGCAAATTTGTTCTGTAAGTTGCAGTTTGCTGTGTGAAGATGAGGCAGTTGTAGCTCATCTGAATAATGGTTTTGTTCTTACCTGAGCTAACGGCAGCACTGTCCCAAAGCACCAAATTATGAAGCTGGAGAGCATGTAGGAGTTTAATTTGTAAGTTTATGAGGGGATACAAAACCAGCTCATCTGTTAGGAACACATAGATGAAAAACAAAACTAGTGGACCTGATAATCGTGTTCAGGAGTAAAATGTTTGGGGACTGTAAGAGTTGGAAAATTACAGGAATCTCTCTAGGTTTCTGTGAAACTGAAGCCATTTTAGAGAAGGCAAATATTTCTGTTTGTACTGTATACTTCGAAAAGGAAAGAATACTGCAATTATGATTAATAGGTAAACTTTTAGAGGGAACAAGTTAGTAAGAGGTTAATTTTAATTTTTCAGGTAGTTTATTCAGGTAGATTATTTCTAGACTTATTGGCTCAGTAAATTAATTGCCAAAATGTCAAAAAACATTCCTATGCCTTATTAAGGCAAATAAAGGTAATATATATAACTAAGACTAATTTGGTGAAAATTACTAACTGTGCTAAATGTACTTAATTTTTATTAGCCTCAGTTATCGTGTTATAGTTGAAATTCCTCTTTTTCTTCAAATCTTCCATCCTACATGTAGGAGTGTGGTCTCTTGTGTATGGCTTCAGCCTTCTGATCTGTGCTCATCTGTTGCTGAAGCTGCACATGTGGTTGCAAAGTCTGGTTTAATGGTAGCATGCTTTGGGGTTAGTTTGGCCTTCACATTTTTGAAAAGTAACTTGGAAATATGCTGAGTCTGTTTGTCTCTTAAAATGGGGCTGCGTTTTATTTTAATTTTTAATTACAGTGTGTGAACCAATCATTAGGGAGATGGCAGGAGTCCCACATATCCTAAGCCTTTCTTCCATCAGTCTGGGTCTGGTGGTTACCACAGGTCAGACTGTCTCTCCAGCATGAGGGAATTTCTTATCCATCTGTTCGTAGTGGAACAGGTGACCTGCATGAACCCATACTGTCACTCCCTGTATCCTCTCCCTTTTTTTATCTTGTTTTTGGACACAGACCTGTAATGCTGGTAAGCCCTAGTTTCTGTTCCCTGCTCATTCCTGCTCAGGTTAGCTGAGACAAGAGGTGCTCAGCCTGTCAGAGAAACACACACTTTCTGTGAATTCTGCCATCTGTCATGAACTTTTAATTTCCCTTTGTAACAATGGTGGGGAATACCATATCATCATAGAAGATGGATAGAGTGTGAAGAGACGTCTCTGAAGAATAGCCAGGAGAAAGTGGAAAGCTTATGGGTAGGAATTAGAGGCCGAGACAACAAGGGGAACCTTGTGGTTGGTGTCTACTATGCGCCACCTGATCAAGGAGAGCCTGCTGATGAAGCCTTCTTACTCCAGCTACAGGAGTCATCTTGTCCTTCTGAGGGATTTCAATCACACTGACACTTGCTGGAAAAGCAACATGGCAAGCTGTAGACAATCTAGAAGGTTCCTGGAGAGCCTCAACAATAATTTCCTAAGGCAGGAAATAGACAGTCTCACTTGAAGTGGTGCAAAACTGTATCTGCTAGTTATCAATGCAAGTGAGCTCATCAGGGATGTCAGGATTGGAGGCAGGCAATGGTGGTGGAGTTCACAGTCCTACGGGGTATGCAACAGATAAGGGGTGTAGTCAGGACCCTGAATTTTAGGAAAGCAAGCTTCCAGCTCTTCAAGGAGTTAATCAAAAGGACCCCCTGGGAAAAGGTCCTCATGGACAAGGGGCAGAACAGAGCTGGCAGATCTTTAAAGACACTTCCCATAGAACACAAGAGATCTTAGTCCCCAGATATAAGAAATCAAGCAATAAAGGCAAGAGACCAGAGTAGCTGAATCATGACTTGCTGGCCAAACTAAAAGCCAGGAAGGAACCGCACAGGCAGTTCAGGCAGGATCAGATATCCTGGGAAGAGTATAGGGATACTGCCTGGTTATGTAGGGACAAGGTCAGGAAGGCCAAGGTGCGGCTGGAGGTGAACCTGGCAAGGGGGGTGCTAAGAATAACACAAGGGCTTCTACAGATGTGTGAACCAGAAAAGGAAGGTTAAAGGAAGTGTATCCCCCATGATGAGCAAGAATAGCAAACTGATAACAACAGCCGTGGAGAGGGCTGACATTCTCCACAACTTTTTTGCCTCAGTCTTCACACCAAGGCCTCTCCTCACACTGCTTGAGTTGAAAGACCAGGTAAAAGCAGGGGTTATGAGAATGAAGAACTGCCTGCTGTAAGAGAAGACCCGTTCGAGACCTTCTAAGGAACCTGAAGGCACAGAAGTCCATGGGACTTGATAAAATCCATCTATGGGTCCTGAGAGAGCTCACAGATGACATTGCTAAGCCACTTTCCATTACATTTGAAAAGTTATGGCAGTCCAGTTAAGCTCCCACTGACTGGAAAAGGGGAAACATAACCCCATTTTCAAAAAGGGGAAAAAGGAAGACTTGGGGAACTACAGTCTCCCATCTGTGCCCAGCAAGAACATGGAGCAGATCCTCCTCCAATCACTGCTAAGGCATATGGAAAATAAGGAGATTGGTGACAGCAAACCTGGCTTCACAAAGGGCAAGTCATGCCTGACAAATTTTGTGGCCTTCTACAAATGTGCTACAGCATTGGTAGATAAGGGGAGAGCAAGAGGCATCATCTGCCTGGACTTAGGCAAAGCATTTGACACTGTCCTGCATGACATCCTGGTCTCTAAACTGGAGAGAAAGGGATATGATGGATGGACCACTCAGTGAATCAGGAACTGGCTAGATGGCCGCACTCAAAGGGTTTTGGTCAACAGCTCAATGTCCAAGTGGAAGCCAGTGATGAGTGGTGTTCTTCAGGGGTCAGCCTGCTGTTCATCATCTTTGTCAGAGACATGGACAGTGGGATAGAGTGCACTCTCAGCAACTTTGCTGATGACACTAAGCTGTGTGATGTGGTTGACATGCTGGAGAGAAGGGAAACCATCCAGAGGGATGAGGGGAAATGGTTTTAAACTGCAAGAGGGGAGATTTAGATTAGATATTAGGAAGCAATTCTTTACTGTGAGAGTGGTGAGGCACTGGAACAGGTTGCCCAGAGAAGCGGTGAATGCCCCATCCTTGGAAATGTTCAAGGCCAGGCTGGATGGGGCTTTGAGTAACCTGCTCTAGTGGGACGTGTCCCTGCCCATGGCAAGGACGTTGGACTTGATCTTTAAGATCCCTTCCAACCCGAACCATTCTATAATTCTATGATCACAAGTTCCTATATGGTATGGATTTTGGAGATGAGACAAAGGGGTTTTAAATGTGATGAAAGTGTCAAACATCTCTGAAGTTTGGGAAACATCAAAGCTCCGTCTGCCCCCAACCTCAGGTTGGCAGTGTCTCATTGCAATATAAGCACTCTTCTAAATATAGAGATAGCTAATTGCTTCCTGTATTTTCCAAAAAACTTGAACATTGGGGAATTCACTCATGTTGCTTTACAGCTCTGTCCAGCTGGCAGCACCTTCACTTGAACCACAATGACAGCAGGTAATTGTAACAAAACAGTCCCTGTCAAAACAAGGAAGATTTACTATGCCAGTGGATAATGAAATGGAACAACTCATGCAAGCAATAAAGAAAAAGCACTGCCTGAAAGATGGAAAGGCATATTCAGACCTTTAAAGACCATAAAAACAACACAGTAAAAGAGAGAGCTGTTGACTGTATCACATCTCAGGACACAAAGAGAGCAAGCAGCATCTGTAGACTCGCTTTGTGTCTGGGGAATGCTTGCTGAGTAACAGAGATGATCATTCCCAGTATCATTAGCACCTCTGGTATCAAATCCCATACCAGGAACTCCTCTATTCCAGTATGCTGACAGTTTCTGAGTCCAGCCTTTGTCAAAATTCAGAAAATGGTTTAAGGAACAACTGTGAAATATATTGTCTGTAGTCTTCCTAAATCGTAACAGTCAGAAGGGAGTTTGTGCCATTGCCTTTAGCACTAGTGTTATTCAGTGTTCCTGTGCCATTTGTCTCTTTTACTCTCTTCTTGCAGGTTACACAAATCTCTACTTTTTTTTTTTTTTCCAATTCTTCTCATTTGTTGGGCATAGTAATGTGTGCTAGAGAGGAACACCATCAGCTAATTATGCCTGGCATGCAAAAGTGTGTCCTAGTTGTGTTTTCTGTTTTACTGACAGTCCTGGTGTTCTCCTATGCGAAAGGGTAAACAAGGAATGCCCATCTATCTACTGTACATAAATCTTTATTTTATGTATCATACATGTATACTTTTGTAATGCTGCCTAAAAAAGTGCACCAAAGTCAGTGCTATTGCAGCACTATACTGGAAGGATGCTTAAGCCAGTCTTGAATGAAGCAACACATCTGCTGCCTTGCAGCTCCATGGTAGTAGCTCTGAGCACAGCTTGGGCTGCCAAACCCATCCAAGAAGCAGTTAGCACACAGCCAGATCTGCACTCCTGTACTTAACAGTAGCAATTGCAGCTCTGTCACAGACGGCAGTGTGGCTATACCTTGATCTTTGCAGTCCTTCCCCCGGCAGCAGGTTTGTCACCTAATTCAGAGCTCATTTATTAGCAGACATCTTTCATTCCAGGAACAAGTTTGCTGTATGTTTATGCACACTTCTTTTTTCAAGGAACATGCAAAGGCAAAGTTCTTGGGTGTTCTAGTAATACTGCAGATAAAGTATAAGGATATATATACATGTGTAGAAAGGACTGTTCTTTCACTTCATTAGTCTTAGTATCTTCTCCCTCTGGTAAACCACAGTGTTTTTTTCAAACCGTGCTGTGCCCAAGACCTTCCAGTGGTAATAAACATACCAAGAGCAGATTACTGCAACACTGCAAGCAGGAAGAGGTGAAGGCAGCCCGGTTCCCTTCCCTCTGAGCTTTCCTGTCCCTCCTCCCTCTGGAGATTTTATTTTTAATATTATATAGTTTTATTTCTACCATTTCTGCCAAGGGTTGTGTCTCTCTTTTTGCAGTTGCACAATAACATTTCCCATAAGGTCCTCTTGTGGACCAAATTCTTATTGACTATTTGCTGTCAGGGGCATTATGTATTACATTATTTGCTATGTAATGACAGTAATGTTTAATATTAATTGCTTTTTCTACTCCCTGGCATTCAGGAGTCAGAAAGTACCAGAAGAAGCAAGAAAAGAGAGAAAAGCCTCTTGTTTTCCTGTGGGCAACAAGCTAACTTTTATTTAAAAGTTCATGCTATATATATATATTCTCATGTGTTTAGCCCAGGCAGCCTACATTTATTACAGAGGCAGTGTCACCACTAAAATCTTTACAGTTTTGCCTTTGAGAGAAGATAAAATTATCATACTATTCCTTAGGTGTTCTCTTTCCTTAACTGAGGGAATGCTTCCTGCATATTAATTACCTGCAAAAGCATTTATATAGATTTCATATGTTGACAACTATAATGTTAATAATGTTTGCATATGATTAATTGCACTTTGGCAATGTGTATATAACGGGTTACAAGCTGTAGTCAATAATACTTCACAATTTGAAGCACGTTTCACAAAAATAATGGCTTTCTGTGTTTGTGTGTTGGTCTAAGTGAACAATCTCAAAGCTTAGGACGAATTCTAACAAAGCACTTTCAGCTCTGCCTGGAAGACGCCATCGGAGAAAATAATTTGTATTGCTCATTCTCCTTGGATGAAAGTAGATATGGCGTCTGTCTGTCCTTTACTCTCTGCATTTCATAGCCCTGCTCCCTTTCTTCACACAGTCTTTTGTTGCTCCTGCTGTCCTGCTGGCATCACTGTTATGTAGCTCTGCTGGGGGCAGTAAGAAAGAAGATATATACCGTTATGTAGATATATATACATGTTATAAATTGGACAAAGGGTACTTTTACATGCCATCACTTGGAAGTTTTAGTCTGCTCCTGGTAGCTGTTTTCGGATGAGACAATAATATGGTTTAAGGAATAATTTTTCTTCTCTCTTTTTTCTTTTTTTATTTTTTTTTGTTTCTGTAGCACTTCATATAATTCAATAAAGCTAGGAGTTTGTTTTATTTAGTGTCAAAAAGTGCTGTATTTTAAAATGAATCTAACTTAGACTTTGAGGAGTCTCCAATGGCAACTCCCTGGAGGGGAAGCACACGATGAAAAATGTTTGCAGAGCGTTTGGCCAGTAGCTGTGTGCCCTCAGCACTCACAGATTAAATGCCTGCACAGCTTTTTTGGTTGCTGCTGCATTATGGATGTGCAACGTGGTAAAAAAATTCTGCCAGAAACGTGGCGAGCACAGGTTGCTAGAAAAACACTGCTTTCTTGTCATGTGACTTGTATATTTGCTTAAAGATGTTTTTGAAAGTATCTTTTAATGAGAAGAAAATACAACTATTACATGAACCAGTCATCTGTCAGGCTGGCAGTATGGGCAGTCAAAAATTAATATAATTTAGATATGGGCTATAAATGCCTGGCAACAGCGAGTTTAGATTGACAGTGTGCATTAATTTGCCTGCAGTCTTTTCTCTGCAAGTTCCTTCTACATCGTATCCGAGATTGACATCATATAACCTTTCTCACAGTTGCAACAGTCAATATTCTCCTGTTAAAACCAAGAATTCCTAAATAAAGGAGAAAGGGAAGCACAGGAGCTTCTACCTGTCAAAAAGACTGCATACAAAGCATTTCATACGCAGGTAAAGGATTTCAAAAATCAGTCCTGTCTTCCACACTTTTAAAACAGCCAGCTCATCACTGAGCCAGGAAGAAGAAAGATAACAGCCCCAGTGAGCAGATATGGCCCCGTGCTGCACAGCACTTCCCTACAGAGCTTTGGTTTTCTTGCCCAGCTTGTGCACCTCAAGTGAAGACATAAACTTTAAGCCCTTCCCAACTCTGCAACCCGATAATCTTTCTTAGGAGTGCAAAGGAGTGTCGGGCACTGTGGGTGCTCTCTCCTCAAAATGCAAGTTGCAAACTATGAAATGTTTTCCCTGCCTTCTATAAGGCACCAGGAACTGACTTTCTGGAATGGATCTACGTTTAAGAATGCACTTTTCCAGCTGAACTGTGAAACAAATATGCTTCAGCTGATGCACCCTCCAGGTTCCCATGCAATATATGACTAATTATTTCAGACAGGGAAAAAAAACACCCTATAATTAAAGAATTAAGTCTAAAATTTAAAAAGAAAACTAAGGGATATATGGAACTAACTGTTGAGCTCTATTACCGATTCAATGATCTGGTACAGATTGGTCCCTTTTCTGAAACAGAATTATTATTTCCTCTCTAGTTTCACCCACGTGATGTAGGAATGGAAATCTCTTTTCATATTAGCCACCGAAAATGGAGAAATCCAGGTGTTTATTTAAATAACCAATGAATAATACATGTGAGATATGTATTAATATATTGGCAGAGGTGACTGCAAGTTTCACTCTTATTTCCCTACATGTGGTAATATTTATATTGCTATCCATTGGTACTTTATTATTTCTGATACCGGAGTAGCTGTTTAAGTTCCATGCCATTTATTTTGTTCTGTAATTAGTTGACTAGCTTGTTCTCTATAAAACTGCCAGTGCCTTCACATGAACTTGCAAATGTATTGGATGTCTTTGTCAAGAAAAAAAAACAACCAACAAACCTTTATATTAATATTTACAAGGACCAAAGGCACTGTGAATATCAAAGCAAATTCCTGATTTTCAGTTCAGACTTATGCTTGAAAGTACACTTTGGCATTGTTCACCTAAGTTAAGCTAATATTTTTATTACAACATCTTTGCTAAAGATATGAAAAAGATACATTTGTGACTCACTGGATTGCCAGGCAAGATAGGAAGGTGAAGGGAAATAAATGGATGTTTGATGGAGGGAAATTAAAAAGCAAACTATGAAAGTGGCTGGGTTGTAGCTTCTACTCATGTAGCTTCTACAAAAAAGCTGACTGATATGGTTGGCTGCTATTTTTAAAAAGGCAGAGGGCAAAAATATTTTCAGTTCCATCAGCAACCCAGATCAGCCTGGGCTTGTCTGGATCAAGTCACAAGGAGGAAACACTCTTTTATTTCAAGGATTTCCCAGTAGTGAGCACCTCTGAGCAGTCAATGGAGACTGAACAGAGGAATTACATGGTAGATGCTATATTCTGTTTAGTGCTTTCTAAAACCAAATCCGAAACATTTTTTTTTGCTCCATGTTGCACTGAGACTTTGCAAGTTGTTCCCATTAGTGAAATGATGTCAAAAGACGTCCGCTGCTGACAGCCATTGCCAGGAAGTTGATCAGATGGTAAGAACAAGCAAGAAATTTGGCCTTCTTACAATTTCAAGATGAAGAAGGGAGGTCAGGGAGCTGTGTGATTGGTGAAATGTAAAAAACCAAGTTTGCTGAAGCCAGAAGCTGTATCAGAAATGAATTTAATTAGCTTAATCTCTTCTGTTTTCTGCATTTGTGTGTCTGCTGTAACCTATCATTATTCCCTATGAAGATGCTAGGTTCAGCTATCTTCTGCTGCACTGCTGTCACAGGCTGTTTTCAGAGGAGAGGCATCGGGGGTTTTTCCAGGCTAATCCAAGGAGAGTGTTGGGTTGAACCCGGGTTGCAGTAGGCAGTAGCAAGTAGCTTATGAGCACTGAGTGAGACTGAGTGAGTCCCAGGAGAAGGATCTGGGAAACTCTACTAATAGGATAGAAATTGGGTACTGAGCACTCCAGAACCGAGTGATGGGTTTTGTCCTTTCTATAAGCAGGATATACCTTAAAGACAGGGAAACTGAAGACTCCCCAGCAGGCTTATTAAGCAAAATCATACCTTGGTTAGTAACATTAAGTGTGAAGTTGATAAAGCACTTTGTGTATTTACTATACGGTAAAAAGAGGTAGGAATTACAAGACAACAAATAAAACCATCAAGTTATCCGCACTAAGATGGAAGAAATACTTTCCTGAAGAGTGCAGCTAAGCAATTAGCAACACTCCCACACCCCATTATAAAGTGTGAGTGTATTTTGGAACTTGAAACAGACCTCATTATAGCAGAAAACTTTGAGCTCAGAATTGGCAAGTACTAACAAGTAGCACCTTAAAACGCTGTCAGTTCCTACTGATAGGAAGGAGTCACTGATCCCCTATGCTGTGGGTGTAAGGGATTTGATGCCTTGTAGCTCCATCTCTTTGTAACCTGGGCACTGCTCTTGCTCTGACTCAGATAAGGAAATAATGCTATATGCCTTTCTCACATCTAAAGTAAATAGTTTAAGAGCTCCAATGCTGGTTTTAACTATATTCCAGAAATAGCAGTCATTATTACACACCATTTGTGTTGCAACAGCCCACAGAGACCTTCGCCCAGGCTGGTCATGCTTGGCCTTTGTGCACTATGAGCACAGTGATCAACAGCTCCTGCTTGAGAGAGGGTACTGTCGAGGAAGAAAGCAAGCTGGAGGCCTGTGTCACTGTGTCCTCATGTCACTGGCTGCTCATCCTGGAACTTCACACTTAATTTTCTGAGGCTGTGGCTTCACAGGGATTGCTAGTTTGTCAGTATCACAGTTTTTTTGGGATTGCTTGTGGAAAAATACTCTCCTCTCTCTCCTCCTGGTGAGGTTTCATATCTGACCTCTGTTGTTTTCTTGTGTTTCTTTCCACAGAATGGCCATTTCCCAGGCAATTTTGCAAATCCCTTTTGCAGAACCTACTTTGAGCCATTTTATAACCTGTCCCCTAGTCTATCTTGTGTTTATTCCTCAGATTATAAAGGGAGATCCTCACTCCTGAAGTGCAGGACTTGCAGAGACTGCACTACATGTGATCTCTGAGGGGCTTTGAACATTGTTCCAGATTCCTGCCAGGGTTTTGATACCTTCCATAAAGACTGGTTTCAAACCCCACATCCACTCTGAAGATGCTTTAAGGAGCACAAATTATTGAATTATATTTTAAATAAGGAAAACCTGATTATGTTCTATAAATATTAATCTCAGAGTGTAATTGCTGTACTACTCTATTATATTACAATAAGCCTGCTGGTGTTGGAGCATTTTAAACAAGTGCTAGATGATTTAGTTTGTTCTTATGCTTTTCGTAGCAACAATCTTCAGTCTGAAACAGATTGCAATTTGCTGATTAAAAAAGTATCACCTAATCAAGTGAGATTGAGGATTTTTTTTTTCTTTTTATTTATTATTACTAAATGTTTCATTTTGGGAACATCTTATGCCTTTTCCACTCTTGCTGCTTAATTTGCATTAATAAAGTGTTCATAACCGCATTCATCCAGTTGGTATTGCATATATAAGGCACATGATGAAGGGTTGGTTACGATGTGCTAGCTTTGGGAAACTACCCAGAGTGGTAGCAGCTTCTCAGGATATAATCCGTTAATAGGAGTTTTGATGGGGTAATGTTTTGTATTCATTTTACTCTCTGCGTATGTGACTAGTTGGGAGACTTTGGGGAAGGGGGCTGAGAGAAGTGCATTATATTTAGAGCTATTCTGCATCAAAATAGTCCAGAACAGCCTAATGAAATTTATATTGGGGAAAAATACCACGGTAGCATTAGATCAGCACCATTCATGGAAGAGGAGCTGTATGTGAAACATGAAGAAAAGGCAAATCAATAGGATGAATAAGGCCACAGCAGTTTTTGCTGGAGTAAAATGATTGATTTGAAGCAGGTATTTGCTTTCTTCAGTCCAAATGCAGCAGCAGCAGAATCCATGCCAAGAAATGTGTTTCCCATTACATCTCGTTCAGTTTAGCATCTTAATAATTACAGTCAGACATTCTCACAACTCATACCTGTGCTCTTAGTGAATACTTCAAACACAGCTGAAGTGAAAAATACACCTATGTATACAATGAAAGTGAGTTTTTACTATTAAGTAGTTGCTCTTATAAACATTCATGCACGAATCCTTGCCTTGTGGCCCATGCTGGTTTTCAGTCCCCACAGCTAAGCCTTTCTTGAGAGCTAAAGACTATTTGGAAGAGATAAGTGAAACTGGCCGTGTGGAGGTGACTCAGAATGAGTTGGCTTGTTGGCGTGGTACAGTACCTGAGGCTTTTAATAAGTCTTTTTGATGAGGCTTCTTATTATCTTTCCTTTACCATTTGTCTCTCTTCATATTCACCATGCTATATGGTGGCCTTCTATGATGGAAAGACTGCATCAGTGGACAAGGGAAGAGCTACAGGGGTTTTCTATCTGGTGCTCTCTAAGGCCTTTGACACAGTCGTCCACAACATCCTTCTCTCTTGGGAACATATGGGTTTATTTGTGGACTGTTTGCTGGATGAGGAAGTGGTTGGATGGTCACATCCAGAGGTAGTGGTCAAGGACTCCATATCCAAATGGAGATCAGTGGTGAGTGGTGTTGCTCAGGGGTCCATATTGGGAACAGTACTGTTCAATATCTTCATCAATGACAGTGGGGTTGAATGAACCCTCAGCAAGTTTGCAGATAACACCAAAGCCGAGTGGCGGGGTCAACATGCCTGAGGGACGGGATCCAGAAGGATCTGGACAGGCTTGAGATGTGGGCCTGTGTGAATCTCATGAGGTTCAACAAGGCCAAGTGCAGGGTTCTGCAACTGGTTTGGGGCAACCCCCAGTATGAATGGAGGCTGGGAGTTGAAGGGATTGAGAACAACCCTGCTGAGAAGGACTTGGAGGTACTGGTGGATGCTGAACTGGGCATGAGCTGACCATGTGTGCTAACAGCCCAGAAAGATAACTGCATCCTGGGATGCATCAAAAGAAGCGTGGCCAACGGGTTGAGGGAGGTGATTCTACTCCTCTACTCTGTGCTTGTGAGATCCCATCTGGAGTACTGTCTCCAGCTCTGGAGTCCTCAGCACAGGAAAGACATGGTCCTATGGGAGCAGGTTCAGAGGAGGGGCACAAAAATTCTCGGAGGGCCGGAGGACCTCTCCTATGAGGACAAGCTGAGTGTTTGGGTTGTTCAGCCTGGAGGAGAGAAGGCTCCAGGGAGACCTTATTTTGGCCTTCGGTACTTAAAGGGGGCCTATAAGAAAGATGGGGACAAACTTTTTAATAGGTCCTGTTGCGACCTAAAGGGGTAATGGCTTTAAAGTAAAAGAGGGTAGATTCAGACTTGATATAAAAAAGTCATTTTTTATGATGAGGGTGGTGATAAACTGGAACAGGTTGCACGGAGAGGTGGTAGATGCCCCATCCCTTGAAACATTCAAGGTGAGGTTGGACAGGGCTCTGAGCAACCTGATACAGTTGAAGATGCCTCTGCTCAGTGGGGTCAGACTAGGTGAGCTTTAAAGGTCCCTTCCAACCCAAACTATTTTATGGTTCTATGCCTTTCATCATCAAATCAAAATTGCTCTAAGTACTGCAGAGCAATTCCCTCATAAGGCATCATGTAGCTTTTACATATCTTTTAACAAGTGATGACTACATGTCTGCAAGGACATGAACAACTTCACTGCAGGACCTTACCTTCAAAGTGGAGTTTCACCCAGGTGTGATGGCAACTGTCATCTAAATATGTGACTGTCAAATACCATAAATCCATGTACTTAAAGTTGTTGCCACTTTTAAAATTTCTCAGTTTTAAATTTCTTGAGATAAAATGTCTTTGTAGGTCTTTGCAGGACACCTGGCACAATAGAGCCTTGTTTATGATAGCAGCTTAGGATGTGGCACACACTAATGAAGAGGGATCAGCACAGAAATCTGAGCAAGGAAAATGAGAGTTGCACAGGATGTGACAATGTTGGGGATGGGCTTAGGAACATGTGACAAAGATCATAGTCAATGTATTTTATTTCCTTTATCTATTTTTATTTTCTTATGGAACAGTTTGAATACCCCTTTATTAATCATAAAAACACTAGATTCCCTTTGGGGTATAGTCTGCACTGAAAACATGGGTAGGAATGGAGAGCAGAACAGCGATACGCAGCCTAACTATAAATTAACAAGACAGTGCTCTGACTGTAGCAATGCCAAAGAGAGCTGGTGTAATTGCCTCTGGTGACACACACCTTTTAATTTTAGTGGACAATGTTTAATCAGCTGCATTATTTTCACTGCAAAAACTTAAAAATGAGACAATGGAAAGTATCTGAACTGCTATTTACCACTGGCTTTCCAGAGCATTGCTTTTAAAACTAGGCAATTTTAGCTGTGTGACGGTGAGCTGGTGATGACACAGGAAGACAGATTGCTTCCTTAGGGTCAGTTATGCTGTAAAAAATCTTTGTAATCAGTGTAACAAGTGGGTGCCATTGCAGTTATCACACATATATATTACAAAACACCTAGTAAATTAATGCATTTGAAAGAAGTTTTTATCTTTTGCTCGGGGAGATCAAAAGTGTCAACCAGTGGATAAATATCCATTTTCTTTTAAGAGCAGTTTGTCATTTTCTCTTGGAATGAACGATTTTCCCAAATTCAAGCACATTTTCTCGCCGCAGTTAAAAGCCGAATGAACAAAACTGTATTTTTCAACTAATAAATCCTCTAAAAAGGAAATCTCATTAGTGTAATGAATACATTGAATGGCTGTTTGTTATACACAATTAACCTCCATTAATTGGAGTGGTGTGCTCACAGAAGAGGGATTGTTTATTTGATAGAATGATTGTCTTGTGGGGAGAAGACGACATTTCAGATAACTTGCCAAAATAACTTCATCTCTGGCTGCTGGCACTAAGTTACCACGGGCAGTGCAAATGAAAGCTGTCTGGACAGTTACAGAAGGATTTTGTGACACTGAGTGACCACGTAGCAAAACAGCAGGTGAAATTCAGTGCTGATGGGTAGAAAGCAGTGTAAATGGAGACTTTCTCCAAGCTTTCTATGAACAACAATGGGGCCTGACCTAGCTATTACTGCTCGGGAAAGAGCTTGGGCTGTAACAGGCAGTTTTAAGAAAAGAGCAGTGTTCAGCAGCAGGCAAGAGGTAAAAAGAAAAGAGTCTGCCTGGAATTGCTGGCAAAATAGAGTGCACTGTTATGCTGTGGTGCAAATCCTTGGCTCAGCTCTCTGTTGAATGCCAACCATCGCTGTGTTCTCCCCAGCTTAGAAAATGCCTCTGCTCCCTGGCTGCTGGCCGGACTCAGGGTCCCCTGGCCTCTGGGTTCCTGTGGGGCATGTGCCAGCGGCCAAAACCAGTATCAGTTATGTTGTCAGGATTGTGCATGGGTCCAGGTGGACCTGCTGGCTGCAGTTTCGCTCACTGATATTCCTTACCCTGTGTACTTTGTGTGCTCACAGTCCCGATTACTTGCATTTAAAGAAGGCATGCCTGCAAAATGCAAATCAGACCCAAATCAGCATAGATATCCCTGCGTGAGCCTGAGGATCAAGCAGTGGGGTAATTCCTAGAGCCAGAACCGACTGCTGCTCTCTGCCATGAGAGGCACTGACCTGGAAGGGGCTGAGGGGGATTTGAAGCCCACTTCCTGCAGGGTCACTGCTAGGTCTGATTCACCCATCAAGGAGGCATTTTGCAGAGATTGGGATGTTAATATGTGGAGATAAAAAGGAGGCAGGGTGTTACAGGTCCACCGAGATCAGTGTCAGGGAAATGTCTAACCTTACAATCTACGTACGTCCTTGGGAAAAAAATGTTACTGTCTCTGTCTCCCTCTATTTAATTTAGTGCCCTTTGAGGATGATTGCTCAGTCAAAGAACAGAGAACAGAGCCTTGATACCACAAACTTTCCCACTTTTGCAAGCACTGGAGTCTGACATGTATGCAGCGGAATGGAGAAGGTACTAATTAATATTTTTTTCCTATTGTTTTTTGCTTTTTCCTCTGCTACTGGATCATTTTACTATCAGCTTTATGATTTTATTAGTAGATCTCCATAGTTTATTTCTCTCCTGTTAATTTTTCCCTTTTGTGAGATGGAATTGATGCTGCTATTATTACATTTCTAGAACTTGCATTGACATTTACTGCTGCAGTTGGGCGTTCTGTATCAGTGTTGCTGCCTGTTGTGAAGCCAATAAAATACTAATGAAAAACGGACCAGTTCTAAAGTGCTGCGATCAATATGCAATACTTCTTACATGTTAACCTTTACCATATGGATTTAAAATCACATCTGATTTACACCTAGTAAAACAAGACTCTGCCTCTAGAGTCGTTCTCTCTCATTTGTGTTTCAGGATGAAGCATTTTCTGCTTCAGGTGTTACAGTACTTTACGCTTTGCTCAAGGAGCCATCCCCCCTTACCCAACTAGTCTGACTTCAGCAAAAAACTTCCTGACTTCAATTATCTTCCAGCCACTGGCAAAACTGGATTTTTTGTTTCAAACTCTACTTGCAGTCCCAGTGTTTGAAACCTGGGGAAAAATGGTCTACCTAAACAGAAGTGCTGTGGACTCACTGGAGTAACCAGCATGAACATTTGCCACACCATCTCTAAACTTCTCTGTTTTAACCGAACTCTTATACATTTCCGGCTATAATCATTAGCTTTAGTTTGCAACTTTGGTAGCTAGAAGTGGGCATCCTGCTTTCCTGATTTGTAAGCGTGTTTAACCATATTAATTTCAGTGGGATTCCCATGAATCTCACTGAAAAGGTGATTCCAGGGCAAGTGGGGCCAGCTGGCCTTACTGCAAGCTTGTAGACCTCAATACAGAAGAAATGTTTTCCTGAAGCTTACTTTGTAAGAAGCATATCCCATGGCTGCTTCCTTGGAGACAGTGGTGTTTTCTGTTTACAACCAGCACATCTTTTTACAGATATGTGGTTTTCTTCTGTGGTGTTTTTATTTGCCTCTTTAGGTTGTAGCAGTTCAAATGTTGACTGCTTTAAAAAGCCCTACTGCTCAAGTGTAGGATACTCCTGCACCCTAGCAAAGGATATACGACATATGACAAGTCCTGATATCTGTATTTTTTCAGAACAGTTTTTCCCACCTACAAATCCCCATCTATAAATGTGGTATCCACAAGGATGCAGGCTCCTGTCTTCTCTAGATGTTGAACTCAAACACTGCACATGCCATGTGTAGGCAGAAGCAAATGGAAAAATCTAGAAGCAAATGGGGAGGTTGGTTTACAACCAGCTGTTACCATGTTTTTGTGTCAAGCCACAATACCTTGGGGCAAAACATGTGGGTATGGGGGACTGCAGCAAGATGAGAGCCTTGCTGGGGTACTCCTGCAGAACTACAGCAGGCCAAAACCACCACACTTAGCGTGCATGTACTCCAAAGGGTCAGTCTCCACCAGATCGAACCTCTCATCTGTACTCAGATTTCCCTGTCTAGAGAACTAATTCACTCCATAGCAAAGACTAGATGCAAAGTATAGCATGTATGTCCTGTGGGCAACTGAGATCTCAGGACCATTGTTGAAACTGGGGAGCACTCCACCTGAACAGCACACATTGCCCAGTGACTTATGTCTGGGCACCCTGTCCATCCTTCAAGGATGCTCCTGTCTGAGATCAGGCAGCACTCAGCAAAGCAGCTGGAGCAAGAGTTGTCTTGCACACGCTGCAGTTGTGGGCTTCCCTGCTGGTCTGCTTGAGACAGGACTTTCCATGGATTTTACCTACTGTTTTGGGGGGAATGAAATGCTGCTTCTGGAGCTCCACATATTTTGTGGGCTTTGACTTAACATTTTTTTTCTATTCATTCACCTTCTTCACTTGTTTTCAGAATGGTACTATCTATGATTTTCGCCTCTGGATGCCTTACGCCCCTCTACAGAGGCAAACAACAAGAACTAGCTTAATTCTTTGCATGTATTCTCTTTTATTCCAGCTTCCTCTGAGCTCTGTATCACACCTGACCACTCACCCTCTTAGGAGTCAAAAAAATTGTAAAGACATAGACAGTACTAAGGCCCAATTATTTTAGTAGTGCTACTGAATAATAGACTGAAAAGCAAGATGCCTGGAGTGCATCAAAGGCCTAGCGAAGGTCTGTAGAGACGCCTGTGTTATTTTAGGAAGAAATATGTGCAGCTCAAGTAATGTATAACTACCGCACTTAAAGATCTATGGCATGAAGACAACACAGGGTGCTTCTAGTGACAGGAGCTTGAGAGCATCCTTGGCAGAGGAATGAAGTGGCTTAACTACAAAGTGTATGATATTTCCTTGATGGAAGATGATAATCAGTCAGAGAAGCACTATAAAATGTATAAGGGATGGGAGAAATGTAGATGGAGAAAGGCCGTAGGACTGAGATGCTGGACAGCATGGTACCTCCCTGAGCTGTGCAAGATCCTGTACCCTATGCTGTGCTTGGGGTCTGCTCATGACAAGGAAACCTGGGAGAAGGTCCTGTGTCCAGCTGGGCAACTGGGTGGGGAAAAATATGTGTTGTCCTTGAAGCAGAGAGGTTAGAAACAGGCTTGGAGCCACCTATCGCAGTCAGCATCTGCCCAAGGGATATCAGGGTCTCAGCGGTGCCCTGGGCAGTGGGAGGCAGATGGGGGCTGTGGGGAAGCAGCTTTGGGGAGATGGCCACCCCTTCAGACATGGTGCTCCTTGGTGGCCGCAGCCTGTGGCAGCAGCTCTACAGATGACACAGTACCAGCACCTGCTGAGCCTGCACAGCATGCAGCTGGGTGCTGCAATGTTTAAGGAGTTTTAATTTTCTCCCTGTAATTTGGCAGGGTTTGTGTTGGTTTGAATTGGTCCTTGCTTGACAACTGGAAGTGGCTCATGACGTTCTCTGAGAGTGATAAATCCTCTCACAGACCTGTCTCAAGCAAGTGAGATATTGCTATTACCCTGGGGTTCTGATGTGAAGTGTGGGCTCACAGGGTAAGAGCAGAAGTAGGTTTGAGATGGCCCTTTGTGCCTCTTGTACCCCTAAAACTTCTCAGGCAGGCAGTGAGGACCAAGTCACACTCTGAGACCAAATAAGCCGGCATTAGATGAGGCAGAGTTGTATTATTTAAGCGAGCATTAGCAGAGCCTGAGATCCTGATTGTACGATCTCAGTGACAAATTAATTCTTTATGGCCAGAGGTGAACACAAGAAAGCACACAGGGGGCCAGGCAAGCCCCACACAGGCCTTTGTGGTGAGAGGCGGGAGCCATTTCAAAGTGATAAACAGCTGAACACTGTGCTGGTGTTAATACAGCTGCTGAGAGAATTTCTCCTATGCTAATCTATGAATTTCATAGCCCAACGCTCCATTACTTATTTATAGATTTATAGCTCTTTCCCCACCCTTCCCACCAAGCATCTGGCTGCTGTGTATGAAACACACAGTTGCAATTACAAAATGTCTTCTAAAAGCAATTGCCACCCCTGTTGCCTGCTGCCACGTGGTCAATTAACAGACTTTGCATGGTGCTTGCTGGCTCGGCACCCAGGAGCCAAGCCAGCCCCAGAGCACCTGCTGAGTACCCAGGGCCAGACCAGTGCCACCCAGGGTCCACCCTGCAGTCTGGCTCAGCGTGTAGCTGAGCTGGGACCAGTTGCTGTGCTAGAGCACAAGGTGGAAACCATGAGCAGGAACTCCTTCCCTCAGCGGCAGTAACAGAGGTCTCTGCTGCACCTTAGGGATGCAGGTGGCTTGGGTCCTCCATACTATTTATGTCAGAAATAGGCCGGTTAAAACATTTTGGAGCTGCTGCATGATTTTCTCCTGTGTGCAGTTTTTTTGTTATGTATTTGAGCAACCATCCTACATGTGGCAATTTGCTCCTCTCAGGGACTGTGTTTTGGGCTGCCTCTCGGCTGGGGCACTATTGCTGCACATGTTGTATAGGAGTGTCTTCTAAATGATTTTGTGCATGTGTTTTTGTTTTGTTGGTCTTTTTTAGTTTTTAATTTTCGCTCTGAGTTATATCTGAGCTGTAAGACTCATGGACTGTAGGAGCTGGGAACATCTTTGGAGCCCCTTGAGGGGAAAGACAGCTCCAGGAGTGTGGCTCATGCATGGAGGATACCCACTACTGGCATTTCCAGATGTAGTCCTAGGACTTCACAGATATAAGGGAGGAAAGCATTGCTATTGCTGTGAGAGATTCAATGAGAAAAGCAATCTTTTGAAGATAAATGTGTTACATATGCAATATGAGTTTAGGAGGGTAACCGATACCTCTAATAACAGCCAGAAGCAAATATAAGAAAGTACAGTGCATGCTCGTATGTACCACAGTAGGTCATGCACGTTGCATTTTCTGCCAGACAAGATTCCTCTATGTTTCAAAAATAGCCCTAAGAAAAGTGTTTTCCAGCAGTTGAGATGTGAAGCTAAAAATGCAAAGAATAAAAATTGCACAGTCACCAGCTGAAGCCAGCATTCACTGCCTGTTATCACATTGTACTTTCTAATGTGTCTCTATTATTTCCACACCATGTGCTGTGCTAAAGCACAGAGATCCTGGTTATGGCAGGTACTTTTTGTTGCAGTGTTGATGAAGAGTTCAAGGGCCTGTCATCCAGCTAATACCTGGCTCCTCAGTGAGAGTGTAGAGGCTTTAGGAGCAGCTGCCTCATATTATTATATTTTACCATGCAAGTGCTTCAGTTGAGATATATTATCCTGCAAAGCTCTTTGTCATTTTAGCACTTCTGTCTCATCTTCTTTTGTGTTCTCATTGAATATATTTGTGGTATCTGAGTGTTACTGCTGGCATTTCTAGGTTTTTTTGGAGCTGAAGGCCTGTAGATATAATTTTTTTTTTCTTTTTATTCTGTATTTTTTTAATGATTAGTTTTAAAAGATACTACACCTTTCTTAATGATTATTTCAGAACTGTTCTGGTACTGTTGTCAAAAAGTTGCTAAGTAGTAGTCTTGTATGGTTGTGTCAGTACTTCATAATATTTTGCAAAGATTCTGTTTTATTTAATTGATTTGATTTTCTGTTGCCCATAACTTCCCAAGTATTTTTATGTAATCGCTTCACTTGCATAATAACTAACAGATTATTAAAGAAAAAAAAATAATCCGTTTTCTAGTCCAGGTAGGTTTGCAAGCATTAGTAGGAAGTTCAATGGCAAGGTCTGAGTCAAATCTAAAATCCTTGATTAGCAGCTTTAATCTCACTTTAAAAGGAGCTATAGACAACCTATCAAAACCTTTATCATAGTCATAATTTTATTTATTTTATCACATTATTCAAGTCCTTTAAATTCAACCCTTCTGCACAGGAGAGCTGTGTCTCATCATGCCATGGGCTGAGTAGGTGAGATAAGACCATTTTCCTCCTTGGCGATGTTTCAGTAGGAGAAATAATTGGCTGGGGAAAAGAATAACTTCCTCAGTTTTGATGCTTTCGTTACACAGCTGTCATCTTGCAAATTCAAGAGTTCCATCTAGAGGAAACCTATTTCATGAACTTGGTTTTGCTGGCCTTTTAATATGTCTCGTGTCCACTGGCTGAAAATAGCATAATCACTCTTTTTTTCCAATATCCTTTTTTAAATACCTATGAATGTATTTTTTGCTTCCTGGCAGTTTTTGAAACAGCACCTTAACATCTGTATTCACAGATTATGCTTAAGGTATCATCTCCATGTCTCTGTTTTCTGTGCATGATGAAGAGAGAAATTCTGTTCATGTCTGGCTGTCAGTTATGAATTTGTAGCCTAGAAAGTTATTTGCTCACCAGCAGAAATAAAATATATCATTAAGCAAAAAAATATCTAGAGTAGCTAAACAGACTCTGGCAACAGTGAAGCCATGTAATAATTTAGAAAATACTGAATGCAGACATATCCACTGAGAACTAATATTTCTGCAAATAGACATAAATCTTTAGTCAGTTTGTTTTAGGAGTCACTGTTTCCAAGTAATTTTTTCTTAACCTGTAGAGAAATCTGAAAAAAAACAACAATCCAACTGAAATGCAAACACAAGCAATTTGCTATGGTCTTTTGGGGTTAGGTGTTAAATTCATGTTGATTTTTCATCTAATGAACCTTTTAGGCTCTTCTGTGGCTCTGATACTCCAGTTTATCTTTTCTAATATTCTTTGTTTGTCAGACAGAGATAAAATACCTTCATAATGTTTAATAATGAAGTCCCACGTCTAAAACTATACGAGGATGATCTTTGTATTTAGATGTGTGGAATTTTCCCAAGACAGAAGCCAGCTCTCAAAACCATGTTAGTGAAAGTACAGGTGACATGGTACAACTCAGTAAGTTTGCAAATGACACCAAAGTAGGTGGGAGTGTTGATCTGCTTGAGTGTAGAAAGGCTCTGCAGAGGGATCTGGACAGGCTGGATCGATGGACCAAGACTAATGGGATCAGGTTCAATAAGGCCAAGTGCTGCATCCTGCACTTGGGTAACAGCAACCCAATGCAGTGCTACAGGCGTAGGGGAGAGCAGCTGGAGAGCTGCCCAGCAGAAAAGGACCTGGGGGTGTTGGTTGACTGTTTGCTGAATATGAGCCAGCAGTGTGACCAGGTGACCAAGAAGGCCAACAGCATCCTGGCCTGTATCAGGAACAATGCAGTGAGTGGGGCTTGGGAGGTGATTGTCCCCCTGTACTCAGCACTGGTGAGGCCCTGCCTCAAGTACTGTGTCCATTTTTTGTCCTCTTACCACAAAAAAGACATTGAGGTGCTGGGGTGGGTCCAGAGAAGAGCAATGAAGCTGGTGAGGGGTCTGGAGAGTAAGTCTAATGAGGGGAGGCTGAGGGATCTGGGGTTGTTCAGTCTGGAGAAGAAGAGGCTGAGGGGAGACCTTATGGCTCTCTACAACTACCTGAAAGGAGGTTGTAGAGAGACAGGGGTTGTTCTCTTCTCCCTTGTCACAGGACAAGAGGAAATGGCCTCAAGTTGCTTCAGGGGAGGTTCAGATTGGATATGTGCCTCAGTAAAAGAAAACGAAGGGGGCACTGCAGCTGAGTTATGTGGGGTAACCTGAATTTATAATGCTGAGAGCTAACCCTTTAGTAGCTCATCTATGTTGGAAATACCTGATTGAAGCAGTCCAAAACAGAGCTTACGGTGCAATGGTCTAAGAGTTAACTAGTATGAATGATCAGAAGGCCAGTGATTGCACTGGATCCTTGGTTAACTTTCACTTAGACATAAAGATTTCCTTTTAAAGATGTAATTCACATTAAAAAAAAATGTACCTTTGAACATACAACCACTTGAATTCAGCTGAGTAAAGCAGGTAAGGTGAGTTTTTCCACTTGGTTACATATATTTTTATTTCTTTCAAGATCAAGGTAACACGAATTAATTTTTACAGAACTACCTAATTTTATCCAAGAAATTAGAAGCCAGATCATATTTCTCATTTTCTACCTAAGGTTTATTTCAGTTCTGATTATGTTGTACAAAAAATAGAACTCCTTTATAGTGTTGTCTTTAGTTTATTTTTCTGCAACATTTCCTGAAATTTTTAGTTGTCATTATGAAGACAAATTAAGGTTAATTTTGTAACCTCAGGCTTAAATTTGTTTGTATTTTTAATGAAGCCACATTGTGGTATGCAATCACAATTTAATTTATCTAATCTGACACCTGCCACCTTGTTTCTATCAATGTTGACTTCAGAGTTTACTGTGGTTGTCCTCAGCTTTCTCCCTCTTAATTTTGCAACTAGCTTTGCAATTAGATACATTTAGGAATTCAGCAGAATTAAAAATGTAAGTTTTCATGATTCTTTCTACCTTTTACACTGTGCTTATGAGTTGATAACCACATGGATGTTTCTGAACATGTGGATGGAATTAACTGTGGTTTGCTTAGAAGGTATTTTGTGTTCTGCTTAAAAAATGCAGAAAACTTTACAAAGATGCCCAAGGACTGCTGAAGTCTTCTTTTCCTCATAGTGTCCAGAATTGGCTAATTGCTAAGTGCTTAGGTTTAGCTAGTGAAGTGGCTAAGAGCAGACAAAGTCTTCTCTGGCCTTTTTTTGATTTACAGTTCCTTTCAACTCCCCAGTTTAAGGTAGAGCGAGCCCTTCTACAGTGAATTTCACCCTGCAGACTACAGGATTGTTCTCCTTGATTACCTTTCAAAACCCCATCAAGAACTATTTCATAGCTGTCTCTGGGTTTGCAGGTCACAGGCTGCAAAACACATCTCTGGGGCCAGTGAGGACAGCTGGTGACTACAGGTTTTGAATGGCAGATGATATATCTTTGGTAGTGAGGTTTCTGATGTACACATCTCAGATACCTAGGTATCTCAAAGCAGGTGGGAAGGGTACAGGGTAAAGTACAGAGGTAGTAAATTGAAGGAAATATTTATAAACTTTTGAGCCAATACTGGTGGAAACAGTATCTCTTTAATATTCCACTTGAAATGGGTGAAAGAAGCTTTGAAAATAGCCATTTTATAGAAAATCTCAGAATTGACAATCATTAATTTCAAAGAATACGACCTTCGAGTCTTCACAAGGATCATGGCTGGATGCTGTGGCCTTGTAGTTAAATGCTGCTCTACACAATCTGAACTAAAACCCAGGGACTGTGTTTGCTCTTCATTGTGTTATTGAGGTGGTGAAATTATGACTCAGTGCCAGCAGAAGGCCAAATTTATGGGTATGTCCAAATGTATTCAGAAATAGGTTGCTCAATGAAGGTCATCTATTTATTTGCGCATATATTTGGTTTATTCACTAAGCATAATTTCACCTCACAAGTAGTAATATTTGCACAGTGTAATTTCAGAAAAGACTGTGATCCATAAAGAACTTCCCAAATGAGATAACTGTAAAGCAGATTTAATTGCAATAATTTATTGTTCTTCAAAACAATGAGGTTGTTTAATAAAGGTGAAACAAGTACTAAAAATCCAGGAAACAGGCAGGGTGTTAGCAGAACTAACATCCTTAGTTTTACCCCTGTGTCCATACATGATCACCATCCATCACCTGAAGTTCCCAACTACCTGTCACGTGAAATGTCACTCCAGAGTATGTGCCTTTGCTTTTTGCATGATGACATTTGCACCGAAACTTACTTTCCAACTGTTAAATTGTGGTCTATAGTTGTGCCTCTATACTCAGCACTGGTGAGGCCTCACCTCAAGTACTGTGTTCAGTTCTGGGTCCCTCACTACAAGAAGGACATTGAAATGCTGGAGCGTGTCCAGAGGAGACCTACCAAGCTGATGAGGGGTCTAGAGAACAAGTCATATGAGGAGAGGCTGAGGGACCTGGGCTTGTTTAGTTTGAACAAGAGCAGGCTGAGGGGAGACCTCATTGCCCTCTACAACTACCCCCTTAAAGGAGGTTGTAGAGAAGTGTATGCTGGCCTCTTCTCCCAAATGAATAATGACAGGATTAGAGGAAATGGTCTGAACCTGTGGCAGGGGAGGTTTAGATTAGATATTAGGAAGAATTACTTCACTGAAAGAGTGGTCAGGAACAGCCAGCCCAGGGAGGTGGTTGAGTCACCATCCCTGGAGGCATTTAAGAAATAAGTAGATGTGGCGCTTCAGGGTATTCTCTAGTGGCCGAGATTGTAGGGGCTTTTTGTGTGTATGGTTGGACTCGATGATCTCAGAGGTCCTTTCTAACCATGAAGATTCTGTCATTCTGTGATTCTAAACTCATAACAACTCCAACCCAGAGAACATTGAAATATAATGTAACAATTAAGTTAAACATACTTTAAGTGCTCCCTTTGTTGGAACCCAGGGACTATTCCTTGACTCTCTCATGCCTGTGACTCCTTAGATAGAAGCCCAATTTTTTAAGGAGGTAAACAGCTGATTGGTGTGTAATGCAAACTGCCCTTGTCTGAACTGTGGAGAAACTTCAGGAACATGGGCTGATGCTTCCATAAATAGAGAGTGGAAAATGTCTAATATCCTAGTGGATTTTTTCCCTGAGGAAAGTGTGTAATTTAATCAAGGTGGAAACATTGCATAGAAATGTGCTGTCTTCAAAATAACATTTTTCATAAAATAAAGTCAACAATTCAAGTATTTTCACTGCTGACTCTTGGAGTCTCAATGCTTGAAGGGAAAGTTTTTCACATGAACACATAAGGGAAGGGATTAGATTATAACGGCATTTGAAGGAGAATGAATTAATTAGTAGGGGCTACCAAATATAATTTATAACAAATTCCCTTCCTGACAAAGTAGCAGAATTTAAACGACTGCTTGAGTGTATTCATTGCCAACATCTGCCAAGAATATTCATAAAATGAGATAGGCTAGAGGTGGATTTCATGATGATCTTTGGAGTCTGAGGACTTCACTTCCCATTAGAGAGATACAAGGGCAGAGATAGAGGACTTTTATGTAAATTTGATTAATATAAATCCCCAGACATACATAATGTATCTCCAGCCATCAAAGTATGATAGAATTAGAAACAGGACAGATGATGTACTTGCACCCTTTCCCTAAACTTCTCATGGCGGTGTACTGAGTGCAGAGATCACTTTGGTAACAAACCCTCCCCAGGACTCTTGGCAAAAGATATTCCATTTCTTCATTGTCAGCATAGCCAGTGAGAAAACTTTGTTAAATTTTGTCTATTTTGGACTATGAATGGGTAAAACCTTCAGTATGAAAGGTTACAAATCTCTGATTTTGTGTTCTGAAAAAGCAGCTCCTCCTACAACCTGCAACTTCCAAATATTTTTCTGATTGGGAACTAACCATGAAGCAGTGCAGAGGAATATGTGCTGAAGTATTCTAATGTAATGAACTTTAAAGCCAAATTTGTTCTGGAACCTTAAATAATGGGACACTACCATTACTGTATTATTATTTACTTACATATCAGATGACTGCTTCTTTTTGCCTTAGTATAGTGTGGCTCTCCTTAGCTACAAAAGGCAAATATTGATGAGTCAGGTAGCTAAAACAAGATGCAGAACACAGGATGCTTCAAATAATACCAAACATTTTATGTAAGATCTACCTAATTAGAAATTAGTTCCCTAATTAGTAGCAGACAACAGATGTCTCCAGAAAATAAACTACCTTTTCTTTCATCTGTTTTATGTACATGGGCTGGATCTGGATCTTGACCATGTAAGTGTTTTTTTTTCTGTAGTAGTAGGTATAGTTATACATGTTGTATAATTATATATCATATATACTTGGGTGAATCTCCCTTCTCTTAATCAAACTTAGTTTGAACTCCTAGTTTTTTTTTCTTATCTTCTGGCACTTCAAAATGAAAAATATAATAATAATAGTAATGGCAATAACAAGGATCTTCATCTTACAGGTCCAAACAGACTTGAAACCATTTTCACTTTTTCTGTATTTGGCTTTGTTTCAACTTCAGAAATCAGATGATAGGATTACAGATTAACATACACCAGCCAGAAATTTGCACACCATCAACTAAAACTCACCTGAGGTAACCCTGGTGTTGTACAGCAGTGTCTTTCAGACGGAAAGACTGCCAGAGCAGGAGGATGATATAGGCTAGCTGGGAACTCTCTGAAACTAACAAATGGAGTTTCACCTTCAGATTTGAAGCCAGTCACTGATGCTTGTGCTTGCCTGACCATTGCTAGCAGCGGGAGTTGGGATCCTGCACTTACTTTGGCATGTTTGGTAGGGTAGCATGGCACAACGGTCTTGTTTTTCCCTCCTGACACATTGCTGACCCTTAAGCTCTGTTGGAAGCAGTTTTCTGCTCAAAGGCAGATGTAAGTAATTTCAACTGAAATGGCTTCACAGGCCTGAGAAGCTCTTCAGTGTTATTCTCTCTGTTTTGACATTAGGCACTTCACCTCATCTGTTTTGCCAGCTGCTTTGGAGAGATGTGTTTCTGTAATGGCTTTATCCTGTAAGTTAAACGGCAACAGTTAAAGCTGATGGTTTGCAGTATGAGTTGGTTTGCATGGATACACATCAGGAAGTCATTAAAACCCAAATGACAATAGGTGAAAAGCTCACTGGCACAACAGGTACTCTGTTTTGACATCATTGACTACTCATTAGCAATTTTCGAAGGTGGACTTTTCAAAGAAGAGTTGGTTGGAAAATTAACCAGGCCACAGAATCTCAGAGCATGTTGTTACAGGTTTTCAACTTCTTGCCATTGTATTTGGACAAATATCTCATCTTTTCCTAGCACCACACAGGTTGCTCACTGCAGCTGAAATAGCAGAAGCTGATCTCTCTCCTGGTCTTGGAAAATTTGCCTGCTCTATAAAAATATTTAAAGGGTAACATGCAGCTTTATTTCCTCCCCCAAAACATGTGGGTAAAACACTTCTTTTGCTTGTAGTCTTTCTACTTTTCCTGTCATCTTCCCTGCAGTATTTTAAAAGGTAATCCCAAGGATATTCAAAGCTAACAAAAGTGTGAAGGGGCAGAATGCTGCTAAAGTTTTAGATATTCCACTCCAGGTCCTTGTGGCATTGACTAATGAATCCCCACATGCATCCAGAACTGCAGCTTGTACATTTTGTTGTCTGAATCCCATCATATCACATAAAACAGAAACACATAGAGATTCAAAGTGACTGAAGAGTTTATGCCATGTATGGAGCTAGCCAGCTGGTGACAGGGCACCAGGATCAAAGTGTAGGAACCACTTCAGGTCTGTGTGAGAGTTGTTACGGCTTTTCTATGTTTCATGTCACCTGAAATGCTTCTGAGTTTGGATACACATGTGAGGGTAAAATGTGGACATGCACCAATCCATTGCACACTACTGCCATTTGTAAAAGAACCCAGGCCTGGCAGGCTGAGCAGAGTCATGGTGTGCTGTGGACAAGCAAAGAATGAAGACTACAGACTTCATGTCCTGGGCTACATCAGTAGCACCCAGCTAGTAAATGTAGACACAGCCAATTACTGTAGAGCAAGTAGCTTTTCTTCCCCTTTTAATCACATGGTATTCTTTTATTCTAATATCTGGAGAATGAATGTTGCTAATAGTGTGGATAAAATTTTATCATAACTTTAATTGTTGCAAAGCCAGGAGTGACTTGGCACAACTTCCCAAGAAAAAATCTCTATGACCTTGGCAAGGCAATACTTTTCTGTGTCCTCTACAAATCCTACTTTGCCACACATCTTAGATATTTTAAATATATCTTAGAGATGCTCAAACAGTGTATTAGCACTGTGCTTTCCTTGTATACATCAATATGTAAGGCAACTAAGCAAGCTCCTGAGTTACCATGGAGCTAAACTGCACATATCTTGGGAGACAGTGAAAACTAATAAAACAGAATGAGAGAATAACTCCCTGGGAGCTGGATTTCAAAAGTGCAAATAGCTGAACACCACATCAAATATATTTTTGCCCCTTTCTTAAAAGATAGCAGATGTGCATGAACTTTGCTGCTCAGATTCCATTGTCGGGTACATCCGTGATGTACAGCTGGGGTATTTTTTTCAAACAAAATACAGCCAAACATTTCCCCTGAGGTGATTTTCTCAAACCTCTGTGTCTCTGCTGGACTCTGCTAGAACCTCTCAACTTGAACACATGCAGCTGCTTCCCCCTTTCATCCCAGCAAGCACTGCCCTCGGCACTCATCATCAGGGGGACTGCTCTTGCAAACCAAAGTTTGAGCACCCACCCTCCTCTTGGGCAGCTGTGGTGCAAGAGAAAGGAAAGAGTGTTCCCTCCTGAGCAACTCAAGAAATACAAGTGGCTTTTAACAAAGGGTGAGGGGAATTCATCTTGCTAAATGCGTATCCTTTCATGTGAGCAAGAGCTTCAAATCACTGGAGGGAAATGTCTGCTTTTAAGCTTCTATTTTTGCCAGAGATGAACAACAGCACAGACCCCCCATTGTTGTATTGATTAGATTGCCATTGATTATCAGACCTTCAGATACCTGCTCTGCTGGAAGCATCAATGCTGCAGGGGAACCTCACACAGGGATCTCTTCCCCAGTAGCCTCTGGACAGCCTGTCTGGTTGTGCTGATCATTTTGTCCTGGATGGTCATGTGGCCAGGGACTTGGTCCTTGAATTATAGTATCCCCATGCCATTATCACCTCTTCTCATAAAACCAGTTTATTTTGCTCCTCAAAATATGAATCTGGGGAAGGAAGATAAAACTTGAAGCATGGGAGTGGGAACTGAAAGATCTCTAGAGACAAGAATGTTTCATTCTCTCTTCACAGAAGTAAAATGTAGAAAAGCTTTTTTTCTGTTTCTTGCAGGCATTTTATAAATGACTGGGTGGATTAATTTGTTTTCCAGTCCAAGAATCTTTGTTAGCCAATTTAACATAGATTCCTGCGTCTATTGGGAGAAATCAGCTATACTCCCATGGATTTTCTCAAAACATTGCAACAAACCTACAAGTAAATTCCACAGAAGTGTGTCCAATTTTTAGTGAGACTAGAAATTACTTAATAATCTCAAGTAGATATTAGGAATGCTTGTCCCTGTGGGTCAGGTCTTGCAGGAGAAGTAACTAGCTAATCAGCTTTTAACTACTTTTTTCCAAGGGAAAATAGAAAAATCGGAAATACTGAAATCTTCCTACCCCAGAATAGCTCACATCAAACTTCTGGTTAAAATACTGTCTGTGTTGGACTCTTTGGTCATATGCAAGGGTGACACCAGAAACTGCCAACACTCTATGAGAAAGGTGTTGGTTTATATAACCAATGCCTGCTTTCTTTAGACAAAGTAATTGTTGCCTGGAGAGGGGAATTGAATGTTGCTGCTGGTCAGCTGTGACTTTCTCCCTTCCTTTCAGGACCTTTTCTGCTGAGGGATTGTAGTTTGGGATGGGGGAGCTGCTTTTTTGTGGCTGCTTGTCCTCAACTTCTACAGGAGCAGTATGCAGTGGACAAGATTGGGGCATTCCCATGTCAGGAATTAGTTATCAAGCATTTGGGCAGTCACTCCTCCGCTTCCATGACTCACGAACCACTTCACCAGGCTACACTACTTGTAACTTCTCATGCACTCGCTCGTCTTAAAAAACCACGAAGACTGTCTAGCTATCTCGGGAAGCATCTAACCTCTCACTCTTCTGAAAAGTAATCCTTTGACCCACTTAAACCAGTGAACTGAAGGATTACGTTCATTGTAGTGGTGAAATTCTGCTTGTGGCAGATCTTCAGGACCCTGTGACAAGGAGGAGGGAGGAATACAGTGCTATTTTTGAACTTCATAAAGCTTCCCCATAATCCATCATGAAAATTGGTGGATCATGAGGGACATCAGTTAATTTAGCTAGAGTTCAGCTGAGTTTGTTTTTCCTAGAGAAGAATTTTTACTGTGTCCATTAGGGATTTTTAAATTATTTTAAGTGAAGGAGATCATGGAGCTTCCCATCCCCTTCTTGAGCTGGTACTGTGCAAACAAGCAGGAAAATTCACTTCTCTTCAAACGATTTGCCAACTATAAACAAGCAGAAAAACCAACAAACAGATTCAGCAAACAGGCTGGGGAAACATTAAATAACAGCCAGACTGTTATGACCAGCATGAGATTATTATGATCAACAATTTAAATTATTATTGTACATCCCTAAGTAGCCTATTCTGGCAGCCCCATAATGTATGTAACACATTGTACCTTCTGCTGCTCCATATCTTTATAATTGCTTGCTGGTAATTTCTGTCTTCGTCACAGTATTTGATGTTTGGTGCATTCTTGATTGTTTCTTCTGCTGAATTTAGTCAACAGATAAAATTTACATTCACAGTGCTTGCAGTTGCCTGGGTTCTGCAGAATTTTTAAGTTCTAGGAGTCAGAAAACAGTCTTGATTTAAGTTTAAAATAAGTAAGATGCAACTAAAATAATTTAATTGACCATCAAAAAGCTTAACTTCAAAGGAATTAAAACCCTCTCTAAGATATATTGTCATCTCATAGTCCATTTACTATCATTTGAGCACTTTTATCAGCAGAGAATCTTACCAAAGGCTTCATGAACACGAGAGCTGATTAAAAACAGAAGATCAAAGCATGCAAACAAATCCTGTTAACAAACTCTAGCAAAAGAAGATTGTTTTTTAATTAAATATGAAGCCAATTCAAACAAATATTTGGAAACGCTGAAGTGCGATCCCACTGTAGCTTTTGGCTATATGTATTGTGAAGGTGACTTGGTTCTGTTGCCACTGGTCTGAGCAGAAGCCATGTGTGGGGAGCCTTGTTGCACCTCTCCTCTCCCCCTAGCATTTTCCTTCTTCAGTGCTATGTTTCCAGATACTCTCATAAATCAGCAGGTAATTCAATACATTAAAGAAGCAGTGAGCTTGAAATTATTCCCCAGCTCAGCGTCAATACATAGAGGTGCCTCCTGGGATGAGGAAGAACTTGACCAACTCTGTCTCCCATGATGGAGTACGAGTCATCTTGGAGGTTCAACAAAGTTTCTCATGCCTTCTGGAAGAGGTTCAAGAAGAAGCAGAATTTGCACTATGGTTTTTTGTAAATCCGTTTGCAACTAATGGTACTACTATTAAGCAAATCTTTTGAGGTACCGTATGAAGGCTGTGATTAATTTGCCTTTGTCTGTGGTTAAGAAATACAAACTGCTTCCCTGGACTCGGAATAATAGACTGGAATATTCCCATTTCCTGCAGATGAGTGAAAATAAACAGATCTGATCTCAGTTGAAAGAATGTAAGCAGAACAGACCTCCATTTGTAGGGGAAAATAAACTCTACTGATCCCTTAGATCTGAAAGTATAAACAGCATCCTTTTTCTCCTAGGGCAGCGTATACTGTGAGTGCATGGTTTGAACATCTTCAAAATAAACAGCTAATCACCCTTACTGGCCTAATTAGGTTATATTCTGGCCCCTGGCTCTAGGCCTCATGCAAACTGTTTTCTCCAAAGCGGTATTGAAGGAAGCCCTGTTCCTCTCCCTAGAAAGACAGCCTGTCCAACTATCTGTTCGTTAGTTAACGTTTGCTCCCCTGAAGAAATCCAGCTTGGGGATCTTCCTTGCAAGCCCGGTGGATTCAAGACAAGAATATTTTCATTGCTTCCTGCCAGGAACAAATGTAACCCTTTTTTCCTCTCTGCTCATTGCGACAGACGCGATGGGAGGACGAGCAAAGCCTCTCTCTTTTTATTATTTTTTTTTCCTGTTTGTTGTGTATCAGCAAGTTGTAACTTGCTAGGTATTTAGCGTGGGAGTTTATTCACTCTTTGTTCACTTTTTCCAAAATAGGCAATTTATCAGTACAACTGTCAGTGTCCGCTGCAAATGGTAACATTAATCCATCAGGATTCTGTAGGGTAGCTATCATTGCTATGCTATTGCAGATGGGGGTCTGAAGCACCCCCATATGTGTTGTAAGACTTGCTCAAGTTGATGCTTTGCAAGGAAAGAGCACAGAAGTTGCTGACGAAAGCTCATGGGCCAGACCCTGCACTGCTGTGTCCTTAATGGGGCTGCTGTGAGTGCCAGTGCACTTTGCACTGTGGTTATTAGTGAACAGAATTCATACAGAGAGAAATCAGTGGCAAAGGTGAAGTCAACTTTTAAGCTCTGGTCTATCAAGGCTTTGTCGTGGTTTTGACCAATCAGACAGATGATGACCCCTCCCTCCCCACCCTCCCCCTAAGATAAAATAGAGGAGAGGAAGGGATTAAAGAGATTTAGGAGTTTAGAAAAAAACCACCTAANAAAAGAAAAGAAAAGAAAAGAAAAGAAAAGAAAAGAAAAGAAAAGAAAAGAAAAGAAAAGAAAAGAAAAAATACAAAACTGTATCAAGCTCCCAGGATGATGATCCCATTGCCAACAGGCATCAGGAAAAGTTCCAGACTGGAGTTGGTGACCAACAGGTGCTGTATTCTGGAAATGGAATCAGGAGTGCTCAGATCAGGATCAAAGGCAGATGAACTGGCAGGGTCCTCCTCAGAAGGAAGGAAGAGAGTTGACCCTTTGATCCCTCAGCTTTTATACTGAGCAGGATGTGGATGGGATGGAATACCCCAGCTGGTCAGTTTTGGGTCACCTGTCCTGTCCTCTCCTCCCTACAGGTGTGAACCCTCGACGCTTTTCTGCTTCCAACCCTCCAACGAGGCAAATAACGGAATTACCTGACCCTGGTTGTTCTGGCAATAAGTACAAGCAAGGGCCTCTCTGCACCATCCCTTGGTGTGAACAGGTCTCATCACTGTCAAGTGAACAGTCTCTGAACAATGTGCTGTTAATTTCAGACTTTAGTCAGTTAGAAGAGGCCCAGCTAAAAAAGTAAAATTACTGAACAGAAAATTGGTTTGCTTTACCTCAAACCAGGGCAGCTTTCTGGGCTGCAGTGTAGAGTCTGTAAGAGAAGAAATAGCTGACCAGATTAAGAGCATTTCCATATTTGAACTTTTCTAGATTTCTGTTAAAGTATGCTTAGATCTCTGAATGTTTCCATTGTTCCTTGCTCTTTTTAAATAGCTGTTCTCCCACATCAAAACCAGACCCTCTTAACTTTAATCCCCCTTTCAAAGTTTCTTTTTGTTTTAAGAACAGCTAAAGGTGCTTCGGGAGTGTTTAAACTGTAATTCCTGGAGGTGCTAATTTTCTCTCGTCTTTCTGACTGAAGCTTGCAGTGGGGCTGGAGCAGAGCTACCAAGGACCCCAGCGGGACCCATCTTTCCCAAGAAGTTGTCTGTATGTGGGTACCAACATGGCCATGGCCAGTTCAGTTTCTTCTTGGCTCCACTTTTCAGTCCACTGGCTGCAGGATGCAGTTAGTCCATCCAGTGCTGGGTCTTGAGGCACAGACCCATTTTTAGTGCCCTTTCTCTAGATCAAGGAGTGTTAGCCATCCCATTGACACAAATCCTGTAGCCTCAGCTCTTCTGAGTGTCTCAGATGTATGTCCCCTCACAGTTTTTCTTGTCTGTGACTGCCTTTTAGTAACAACAAGCCAAGGAAGAGAAGAAGAGCTGAGCAAAGAAATTGCTGAACTGCAGGCATTTAATTCTCTAGGGCATCCTTAGAAGTAAATGTTTATATACGTTGCCTGGTTTGGAAGCACTTCTCTGTAAGCACCGTATTTGCCAGTTTAGGGTCAAGGTGAGACATTGCAGCTGTCCTGGCCAGTGCCTGCAAGCACCCAAACCATGCCTGTCTCCTCCCAAATACATCTCCCTGCTCTCGCCGAGAAGCCACAGCCCCATCCACAGCTGGGACCTGCTGCACAAATTTTACAGGTCTGAGACAGTGGCAGAAAGGGAGACTAAACTGTGATAACCCCACGGTGAGGACCCCCTTGGGGAGAGGGTGTGTATGCTCAGCACAGGATGGGAACCCTAATGAGACAGAGGCAGCAGCACGAAGAGTGTTCACAGTTTGAAAGACATATTTCACACTGTCACAGTATCTTTGCGAGAGCTTGGTTCCCGGTTTAGGTATCTGAACAAGTGACAGACTGTGACAGGGAGGCGTCTCCCCTCGAGCCGTGCTCTCAAAAATCTTGATGACGCATGCAAATCACTTAGAGCCAAATTAAGAAAAGTATATTTAGGCACCTACAGAAGTAAAGAGGCACTTAATAGGATTTTCAGAAGTGCATAAGCAGATTAGGCATCCAGTTCCTATTGAAATCAATGCTGACGGAGCATTTGAAAAAAAATTCTTGAGGTATGTCAGCGTTGTTAAAGCCTGGGTGCGTCTGCAGGGGGTCGGTGGGCTTAAAGCCACATTTTGTTCAAGATAAGCCTTACAAGTAACAGAGCTCCCTGGTTGTACTGAGTCTCCAAAACCATAGGAGTAAGTTCTTAAGCTCCTGCAAAAGCTGAATTATGCCAGCCTGTGGGAATGAAAGAGCAAGCCCTGGAGGGAGAGGTAATGAGGTCTGCGTGGCTGCCTGTGTGGGAGAAGGACTTCTGCAGAGACAGAGGCAGAAAGTAACACAGAACTGAGGAGACAGAGAAATCGCTAGATCTTTACTCAAGAAAAGGCCTCGTGACAGCTATTTTGGTTAGAGAGCGGGTTGAGAGGGGCTAGGTGAAGGAACTGCTGGTTGTCTGATTTTGACAGGGAAGCAGCACTTTTGCAATCCTTGTAAATAAGTGAATCTGACCCAATGAAAATTCTTCTGCGGACAGTTTCCCCCCTGAGTAGGACATACTTGCCAGGACCTGGGTTTTGCCTCACTCTTGTGATTTATATGTGGATTATAATGCTGTACAGTCAGTTCCTTGCTCTCTCTGAAATGCAGCTCCCAGTCGGTCGAACTAAAATCAGTCCTTATTTGCTTTACTGAGCAGTAGTGAGGATACATGCATTAAGGAGTGTGAGGCACTATGGTAACTGGGGCCAATTAGACGCTACCCGGGGGCAGTAGCTCCCAGATGTGGGATATCAGACAACTGCGAATCTACAGAATTGCTAACAGATCACTCATTATTCTCCTCCTGAGACTTTTAATTGGGGAATTAACACATGGTATTTTTAGTGAGTGTCCTCAGACCATTTATCTTCTTCTATGGCATGTCAGTCCCTCAGGGAGCACTATTGGGGAAGCAACTGTTGCTCGAGGTGACAGAGAGGAGTTATCTCCTCTGAAATCCCTGCTGACGTGAGTGGCCAATGCAAACAGTAGGCAAAAGATATGCATGTCATAACTGCACTCCCAAACATATGAATAACATTGAATGAATGAAGTGATCTCAGGTACCTTATGGGCTGCTGACACCAGGCTTGTACTGGTGGTTTTTAAACTGAACTTGGCTATAAACCGCTGCTAGGAAGAAGACCAAAGGAAATGACATACTGGAGAATTCAGAATGGTTATTAATGTGAAGTGTGCTAGAAGGGCAAGAGAGGAAGCTGATTAATGGGCAAGCAGACAACATTCAGCTAGGAGAGTCCTAGCTTACTAAACAGACAAGAAACCTGGAACTAGGATAGAAGACTTCTCTGTGCTACATCTTACCCAATCAACACCACTAAAAGCCAGTAGGGACAAGTTTCTAGATGCTGCTGGGAGAAAATAATTTCTCAGGGCTTCTGGCCTTTTTGTATCATATAATCTTTCCAGTAAAAGACCCTTGTGACCTGGCTGATGTGGTGAAATATCTGACGCATTGTACGCCTACCCAGAAGGAAAGGAAAAAGGAACTTTCATAGGCAATGCATGTCTATGTTTACTTATCATCTTTTCTCTGTGTTATAAGTGCTGAATTATTAGTGTTATGCTAATAAAGTACATTTGAGTTCATGGAACAGTCTCTTTCTCATTTAAAGAGAAGTGAATTTGGCAATTTGCCAGCTGGCTAACAGGATATTAATCAGGCAATACCTAGGGACCAACACCACTATATTGCTTTTAATCTTTTGACCAGTAAGGAAAACAGGAAGAAATCCATTTCCCTCCTTTCTTTGCTCAATGGGATAACCAGCTGGTAGAGACTAGCTGCAGCTCAGCTCAATTTGGGAGTAAATATTTGGGTTTTAGCTGGGTAAATGAGAGAGAAGTGCTACTCTCTTCCCAGCTGCTATGCAGCCGGGTACCATTCTTGCTCCCAGTAGGGCTCCTGCAGGTCTTTGACTACCGGAGCCACATATTAATAGCAGAATATTACCTTGCATTGGAAAAATGTATAGCTTTGCTCGGATGTCCCTAGAAATGAAAAGTTTGTTTGGCTGAGCCAGACAGTCATTTATGGTGATGAGCGCAGACCGCAGTGTTCAGGACCGGATTTGCAGTGCATACTTTATCTGTGTAAGTGCAACCCCAGGAAGAGAGAATGGCTCTTATAAAGCAGCGGGCTACCCACCAGAGACCATCCTGTGGCTGAGGGCTTGGTAGTGCAATATGAGGGTCCTGATTTGTTTGTTCCCACATACGAACACATCAAGTAGTAGAGCTAGGAATGTATTATGTTTCTATGTCCTCACAGGACAACTCTTTAAGGATGGTTGTGATGTCTTCCCTGTGCCTGCAGGTAGTCCTGCAGTGGCTGCAAGGGGTGGGGAAATTGCTGTCTAACTACACCTCTGTTAAGGAGGTGTAGTTAGACACCTCCTTAGACTCAGCTAAGGAGTCCAGGTCTACTCAGGGAGATAAACTGGCTTCCCAGATTTTATTGTGACTTGATTGCCTTCTCTGAAGTGTGGATGCCCTATGGAAACTTTTGGGGATTCTTGGACTCTTGCCTTGTTTCTGTGTGCTCAAATGAGGAACAAAAATTAATTACCCTGACCTTTAAGACAGATTCTGTATCTTTTACACATACCCTTCTGCCCAACAGTGAAAGACTGAAGAGTAAAAGCAATTTAAAATCCTGGGGCACCTACATGGAGGCAAGTGGCTCAGTTCTCCTGCTTCAGTGCCCTTCTCTGAGACTCCTGGTGGGGAGAATTCATCCCACAGATGCTTCTGGTGGGACTGTTTGTTTCCCACATGGGCATAGCCCATCAAATCAGCTGTCAACTTGCTGCAGAAAACACAGCCAAGAGTCAAGAGCAAACTAGTCTCGCTGCAGCCTTGAAAAAGAGCAGACTATCTGAAAAGAAAGGTGTAATTAAATTTCCTTTCCACACAGTGAATGAAGAAGGTTTCACCTGGGGAAGAGAAGAAAAATGTTCAATTTGTAAGCTTTGTCCAGAGAGAAAGAAAATCTTTGAGGTATTCTCTGGCACATGGGACCTGTTAGGCTTCAGCCAGCTGAACTGTTTTCTAAAGCACTGGAATGTAGTTTCAGCAATAATTGGTCAACAGAAACAGAGGAAGTGAGGCTATTCTGTTGTAGAGAAGTTCGGGGTGAAAACCCACACATTGTGGCAAAGATGTCAAAGCAAACAGATGTAACAAATTAATGTGAATCTTGGGAGCTGAGCTGCAATCTGGCTCTGCTGTGGTTGGTGGAAAATCGGAGCCATTGCTGGATAGGGGATGGCACTTTTCAACTCCAATTTCAAACAATTGACTCAAACTCAGCTGATGAACTTTTTGCTCTGATGATGAAAAAAAAAGAATTTTCCACCATTTTTTCCCTTTTGTTTTTAATTTAATTTATTGCTCAGAACGTATAAGTACTAAATTAGAGATATAGCTTTTGGTGTAAGGCAGCATAGTCCTGTTACCACCTAAACGTTCTGTTATGTAGTATTTTGAATACCCTGTGTGTGTGTGTGTGAGATTGCTGTCTAAAATGTATTGCTTAAAATTGGTATTTGCCCATATCTGGACAAATATGTTAAAAAATTCTAGAAGAAAATTATGCAAAATAAAGCAACTTACTCTTTATTGTCCTGGGTGGAAAACACTTGAGTTCTGCATAGTTTCAAATCACTTTTGAAGGAACAGAAATGGTTCAATGTAATACTACAATGGTGTGAATTTTTATAGGCCAGTTAAATTATTTTCCTGAGACAAAGAAGAAATCCCTTACAGCGACAGTGCTATATTTGCAAAAGAACTAGTAGTGTGCTTGTACTGTAGTGAGATCATGGAGGTATGCTGCTCTCAACAAGCTGAGTTTGGTCCAGGCTGATACACAATAACGACTGACATTTTAATAACACTTCAATGGCATGCAAGGGTTGATATCTCACTGGAACAATGGGTAGTCATTGAAGATCTCAGCACTTAAGGGAAAAAAAAAGGCAGCATTTTTTGAAGTATTCTGCTTTTCCCAAACTGTCACTGAGATTTTGAAACTGTCTTGCGCGATATCCTGGTCTCAAAACTGGAAAGTCATAGATTTGATAGATGGACCACTAGGTGGATAAGGAACTGACTGGATGACCACACTCAAAGGATTGTGGTCAATGGCCCAATGTCCAAGTTGCGGCCAGTAACAAGTGGTTTTCCTCAGGGGTCAGTACTGGGACAGTGCTATTTAACATCTTTGTCCGAGACATGGACAGTGAGACAGAGTGCACCCTCAGCAAGTTTTCTGATGACACCAAGCTCGATGGTGTGGTGGGCACACTGGGGGGTAGGAATGCCATCCAGAGGGACCTGGACAGGCTTCAGAGGTGAGCTAGTGCAAATTGCATGAAGTCCAGCCAAGATAAGTGCAGGATCCTACACCTGGGATGTGGCAATCCCAAGCACAAATACAGGTTGGGTGGATAATGGCTGGAGAGCAGCAGCCCTGAGAAGAAGGACTTGGAAGTGATGGTAGATGAGAAGCAGCAGTGCCGGCAGTATGCACTGGCAGCCCAGAAAGCCAACACTATCTTGGGCTGCATCAAAAGAAGTGTGGCCAACAGATTGAGGGAGGTGAATCTACCCATCAACTCTGTGCTCATGAGACCCCACCTGGAGTACTGCGTCCAGCTCTGGAGTATTCAACATAGAAAGGACATGGAACTGTTGGAACAGGTCCAGCAGAGAGCCATGAAGATGAACAGAGAGATGGAGCACCTCTCCTATGAAGACCGGCTGAGAGAGCGGGGCTTGTTCAGCCTGGAAAAGAGAAGGCTCCAGGGAGACCCTGTAGCAGCCTTTCAGTATCTAAAGGGAGCCTACAAGAGCGCTGGAGAGGGACTCTTTGTCAGAGAGTGTAGTGACAGGACAAGGGGTAACGGCTTTAAATTGGAAAAGAGGAGATTTAGATACTAGAAAGAACTTCTTTACTGTGAGGGTAGTGAGACACTGGAACAGGTTGCCCAGGGAAGTTGTGGATGCCTCATCCCTGGAAGCATTTAAGGCCAGGCTGGGTGGGGCTTTGAGCAACCTGATCTAGTGGGAGGTGTCCCTGCTGAGGGCAGGTGGGTGATGATCTTCAAGGTCCCTTCCACCCCAAACCATTCTGTGATTCTATGATTAGGAGAGAGGATGTAAGCTAAGGTGAAGACTTGTGTCTATGGAGCTGGAGGTACCTCCTCTCTTCAAAGTCTGCTCTCAAGTCTGCTGAGAAGATTCCCATGGCTTTTCAGTCTTTCAACCAGTCTGTATGTGAAATAATTACTTTATTCCTACCCCTAGTATGAAATTAATTGAGAAATCTGCATGAGAGAACTTGGAATCATTCTGCTGGTACTCGTGGCTATACTTTTCTGGAAAGAGAAGTTTCCGTTCTGTGTTTTCTCCTAAGAACAAAAATCCCTATAAAGTTCTGGCCCTTCATGTGATGTAATTTTCTTATACAATATTTTCCTCTGAATGAAGCCAGGAAAGAGTCTCCTGTCATACTTCAGGGAAGTTAGATAATGTGCAAAGTGAATATGTCAAAGAATGAAGTTCTAGTGTATAACAATGAAGTCAACACTAATAAAAGTTTGCTGTCTTTCTAAAATGGTCTTGTGCATTAGAGTGTCAAATGCTCTAGGACTTATAATGCAAGAAGACAGGATGCTTCCAAGGCAATGAGATGATGCTAATTAAAATGTCGGATAACACAAGTTTAGATTATTTGAAACAGATCTTCATGTAAAATAGATATTCATTAGAGGTCCACAAACATAACTTTTTAATGAAAAAATAATCTCAACGATTTTTGACATCATCTGACCTCTGCTGCCTACAAAATTGGATTGATATATCAAAATACATATTACCTTTAATGTTCCTGTCAAACCTGAGCTGTGATGCATGGATTTATTCCTTGCTTGGATGGATGCTTCTGTAAAACTTAGCTAATAAAAACATGGCACAGCCAGTGACTGATGTCTGTTCTCCCAGGGCGTGCTAGTGTGGGACAAACACCGTGTACACATCCTCTTCTTGACACTGAAAAATGAGACACATCTAGTAAAAACCACAATATATGCTCTAGTGGTCTTGCAGTGACCTTCTTGTCTTCTTTCTCCCTCCTCACATGCTTTTCCCACCTTGTGACTCTTCCCGTTCCTTCCCTTGTAGGCTCTGAGCATACAATTCATCTTGCAAACAAGGTCCCTGTCACCTCTGAACATGTCCTGCACCTGCACACAGGGCCCTGGCAGGATCTGGGCTTCCTCCGTGAGAAATCTCAGGAAGCTATTTGACAGCTTGGACCATGAATGGACAAAGAAAAGAGCTCATCTTGGTAAAATAAAGATATCCTTAAAAAAATGAAAAAAACCTCAGCAATGAATCCAAACCCTGATTCCAGCAACCTGTTAATCTGCCAGTGCCAGGCATCAGCCCACTATTAGTCTTTTTCTGTATAGAGATGACGGAGCTCTGTTGACAAGCTGTAGGACTTATTTCAGGAGCCGGCACCTGGCTCCCTGGCACATCCCCTCGCTGGCTGTGTCACGCTCCTTGGAGCTGCTTTTGGCTCTGCAGAGGTTACAGCCAGAGAGGGCTCCCCAGCCCGCCTGCTTGGGAACCTGGCTATTCATTTCCATAATTCCGTGTCCGTGCACCGCTGCCCCCAGAGCCTGCATGCCAGCTCCCAGCACTCACACGTGGGGAGCACAAGGAGGAGGTTTCTTACCTGTCCCCAGAAGGGCTTGTAGGAGCTTTTGCCACACAGCAGCTGTCTCAGCCTCCCTCTCCTCCTCCCTCTCCCCCAGTGTTCCTCTGCCCTTTCTTCCAAAGCTGCTCGCCCTTGTCCTTGCTCGGTGTCACGGTCAGTGGCACGGGACTACTGGGTGCCTCCCTGGAGCGTGAGTCTGCTCTATCCCATCCCGTAAAAGGCCACGGCATCTGATCTGGAGCTTTTTGGCTCTGCCGCAAGAAAATATTTAGCATTTTAATATCTTTTCACATTTTTAGAAATAATTTATGTAAGAACATACACAGTGCTTAGTAATCATTTCTCAGATGAATGTGGAGTTTTTCTAAAATTAAACTATCATTCTTTTCTCTTCACACTTGGCTGTCATATCTTTCTTAATGCAAATCAGTCATTGACTAGAGACACCTACTGTAAGAAGCTATTTTAACTGTCTGATCGGTTATAAATTGATTTTAAAAGTGAAGACGGTTTTGGGGAGATAAGCTGGGATTGGTAGGGAATGGAAAAAATAATTCAAATGAGAAGTTTTGTATTTGAATGTAAGTGACTATTTACCTCTGTCTCAGAGAAAAAACTATAATCCAGGGGTTCTGTCTTTCCTTCTGCTTTAGCTCCTAGACCACAAATCCCTCCCCCCTCCCTGGCCCTATACGATGCAGAACCCCTGAGGACCAGAGGTGGGTACCCCAGTGCAGAGCCCAAGGAAAAAGAATTTCCCCTTTCAGTCTCCATTTCATACAGGGTGAAAGGAAAGGGAGAGATTATCTCTGATGGAGCCTGGCTACTCTTCTGCTCTGAAGCTTAATGCAGGAATGAAAAGGAATCCATTATGGCTGGTTTCAGAGACGACTCCCTCCACCACAGTATTTCCCCCTGCTACGCTTCAAGTGCTCTTCAGAGAGAATATTCACATTTTCCAGGCAAAGAAAATGGCTTTGCTAACACAGTGGTGGTCTGCACAAAGCAAGAGTGAAGCAGAGAAGATTCACTGGATGCAACTTGGGAAGCTGGAAAAATGAGAACTGTTTTCTCGTTTTCTTTTTTCTGCTCTTTATTCTACAGGACCAGCTCTGATATTGTCTGCTGGGACTTGAACAAGGAGCTTAATTTTTAAGGCATGTCTGACTTATTTCTCTCTTTGGTTTTTATTTTTTTTTCTGTTGCTTGCTCTGCCAGTTCTTACTGTGTAATTAAAAGTATGCAAACAGTGGCTGACTTTTAAAATTAATTCAATTTTGAGTGAATTTGAGTGAACATGTCACCAAACTTTAATATTTGCGTGCTGTGCCTATATGAAAAATAGTTATCCTGGTGTGAATATTGGGCGAGAGTCAATTTTGTAGCTACACAGGTAAGTAAAGACAGAAATCAGCTTCTACCTACAAGAGCTTCTGTGCTTTGCTGCTTTGCTAAATCATTTCTTTTTTCCCTCACAAATTACAGCTAAGCAACAATATTCAGATTTTGATTATTTATGATCAATCCACCTTGTCAAAAATTCTCAATAGTGTTAATCAAATGCATCTGAATAAACAAATGCATGTAATGGTTGCAGCATGATCAGAGAGCAGAAAAAGATCCTAATAAATCAATTAAAAATCATAAGTTCCATGCACAGCTCTATTGTCCCCTGAATGCTTGTAATTGGAAGATCAAAGCCAAAGATTCTTTGTTGCCTTCATAAAGTTTAGAGAGGTGTGGGTTTTTTTAATGCCTAGACTTGCAGTTTCTCAGATGTGTGCGGGGTTTTCTAATGTGCTCCATTTAATACAAAATTCAGGGCAGTTATAATCCTCCGCTACACTTGAGGTAGAAACAGAGTCCTGTGATCAGATTGCAGTTTTGGAGTGAGGCCAATTGCTGAATAAAGTATTTCATCCCCTTGCTCCTTTCACTTATTAAAAGATGCCTCTTGCTTGGCTTCTAATGAAGCTCCCTGGGAACCCTGCACTGCAGCCTGCATCCGGTGGGAAGGTGTGATGCCTTTGGCAAGGCGGTGTGGCATTGCCTGGAGCCACCCTGTCCTACCACACCATAAAGGGAAAGCACTTCCCGGTTCCTTCTGACAGCTCCTCGCATCAGCTGCGCTCAAAGCTTTGTGCCATCTGTTTGCATCTTCTCTATAACCTATGAAAGTCTGTTTTATTAAGAATTCAGCAGCAGTGCCTGGGCTAGAAGTCAATGCAAATACACCACTTGGGCATAATTGCGCAGGAGCAGTTGCAGGGGGCAGCCTAAAGGCCCAGTTCCCCAGTGTCTGGTTTTGCAGCAACAGCTGGTGGGGTGAGGAGGCTTGGCCATGCTTGTTCCCCTGAATCAGGAAACAGATGTGCCATACGCAGCTGGAGAGGGCAGGATAGCTCTAGATCCATAGCTGTGTGCTGTTCCCTGAGGCAGGAACCAAACCACCACTGCACCCCACACCCTTGGGACACATCATGCTGCGAAGTTGGTCATGGCACTTCCAGACTTCCCATCACAGTGTTTGACAGGGCAGGTTGTGACTGTCTCATGGGTACCCTGTGGGGATGGGGTGCCTCTAGGCAGTATGTATTATCGCAAAGCATTTGGCACCTATGTGTGTCTTCCACATCAGGGCTGCCCTTGTGTGACCACTTCTGCTTCAGGTTCTTCCTCCTTCTCCTGTCATAGGAGAACAGGATTCGTATGGGCTGAGAATGTGCTCCTGGTGACCTGGGATTTTGACAGCCTCATGCATGGAGGTTGCTAAGTCACCCACCTGCAGCCTCCTCTGCCTGGCTTATCTCAGTGAGGTGCTCCAGCATGATGGCTGGGAATGGGTGGAAGTGAGTTCTTCTCAAGTCACATGTTGCACTGTCCCATGCTCTACACAGCCTCTGCCTCTCTGCTATGGATTTCTTCTTGGCTGCTAACTGGGAGACCAGGATGTGCATGTGCTTGCAGTGGTGCATCTGCAACTCTAGTCCTGTTGCAGGCAGTCAGACCCTCTGCTACACATGCACACACACATGCATATACATATTGATCTCTGGGAGCTTGTGCAGATCTGTGGTCACTCCAGGATCCAACTCTCAGAGCCCTGGTCTCTGTCTGGTATCCAGCCCCTGTACTATAGTCTCACTGATAGCTGGCTCCCAGATCCCTTATCCAACTTGTCATCAGGTCTGTCTTGAAATTTTTTAGTGAATTACATGCACATGCACTCACACAAGACTGATGTTACCTAAGGAAACAAGCATATACACACAGACAGACACAGAAACATAAACTGGTGTCTCCAGTTTCTAGCACCCCAGGCACATGGGCCCTCTGACCCATGGCCTGACTCCAGCTGCTTGCACTGGACACCAGCATAAACACACACAATGTACACAGAACAGAGAGTACCTCACCTAGTAAAGTAGTCAGAAGTGCAGTTTAACCAGAAGACTGTGGTGATCAGGCGTGGGGCGTGATCCAACAAACATTCTGACCAGCAGCCTGCTTACATATAACTGGCTACTTTTAGCCATTTATCTCTGGTTTTCTACACTTGTTCCTTTGCAAATCACCTTTAATCTATCATTCTTGCCTTTGATCTTTACCCTTAGTATCACATAAATTGCACACATTCCTATTAACTCCTTTAAAATATACCACAGTAAGTTTTGTGCCAGTGCCCAGATGCTTAACCCATAATGAGTCCTGTACACCTGCAGGTGGTAACCTCACTCAGTCTGAGAGGCTGTCTGGTGAGAACATCTCCCACAGCCTCCTCCAACACCCAGATCATGGCCAGTTTGTCCTCTGCTGACATCCCTGGGAGGAGTCAGGTTTGGGTGCTCTTTGGTTTCCTCTGCCTGCTACTGTCCTCTGTGCATCTCCAGGCCTTTGTCTTTATGGTGATTAGCCCTTCATCACATTAACAGATCCCACCACTGAAAATCTGTGTGGCTCTCAGAAGAGCAATCCTTGAGTTTACACCATAAGAGTCAGCAGATCTCCAGCTTGATCTTCAGAATTTGCGTGACTTCTGTGTCTTCTGTGCTCCTTTGTTAGACTTCTTCAGTCAATACAATTTATACAGTCACATGTGGAAAAAATAATCTCGTAAAGCACTCTCTACTGCTATGCTTTAGGAAGTCACGTTATGAGGCTAACAAGGAATGTGAATGGCACTTAAATACTAAGCAGACTGGGACAGCATGTGTCTCTTCAGGAACTTGGGAGAGGAAGACAACTCCTTAATCTTGCTAGACAACCTACCATCACCTTCTGAGGAAGGTGTTGTGCTGCTGCTTCCTTCTCTGCACAGGATACTGTGTGTGAGCAATGCTGATAGCCTTCAGGAGATGATCCAGGTGGATAACTGATACTGTATAAATGGAGTTGTTTTCTTGCCTATATTTGCAACACTCAGAAAACCTGTAATTTCTTGCAGTGAGATGTAAACAGTGAACTCAACATTGGAGATGGCCTGCAGGGTTAGGGATGGGATAGGTCATGCAGGGGTGCACGTGGTAAAGACACTTGTTTGTTTTCCTATCAAAAGCAATCCAGCAGTACAAGGTTCAATACTTCCGTCTGGAAAAACGTTTAGAGAAGGCACCCTTGTGCAGACTACCTGCCCTCTGCTGTCTCCCCTGCAATAGGCAGGGATATTAGGTACCAATGACTCTGGAACTATTAGAGCTGCCAATGTAGATGTTTTTGATTATACAATTTGTGCAAAGGCCATGTGCGTTAACGCACAGGCCACATGGAAACATTCTTTGGATGGTGACTTCAAAACCATTTCCAATCTTCTGTTTACTATTGGCAAACTTTTCCAAGAGACATGTTTGTGAAGAATATGTGTAGAATTTGGCACCATAGCTTGAGGCTCTATCCAGCGACTGCTGAAGGGATGGCATAATACCTGTGTTGTCAGGTTTGACACAGCTAGAGATGAATCACTTCTTTATATTAGTATGGAATTAATTTATTTCTTGGCTACAGAATAGTCATATTTGATGTTGCCCACTTGGAAGAGATACTTAAAGGGATCAACAATGTTTTTGATAGTATCTGCCAAGAGCATTTTGACTCAGTCCTTTGCAATTACTCATTTTTATAAGTCATGCATACATTTAAAGTATAATGCAGATATGTAAAAAGTGCTGAAAATGAAAACCTAATAGCATTTAGTATTTCTTACAGCTGTGTCATAGACTTTATGTTGGACTTAATGTAGTTGTTCAGAGAAGCAGAGCAGATGTGATGTTTAAATTCCTTCAGTACCATGATTATGTGGACTTTTTAGTATAGTAAACTACTTTACAAGACAGTTAGCCAACCAGCTGCCAGATTCACCTTAAAAATGACTGATACTTAGTAGAAGCACTGAAGCTGGTGGACCCAGTACAAGCGTATAGTCTGTGATCACAGATACTGGTTGCAAGATGCACTCAGCAGTGGAGAAAAATTGAATGGGTTCCTCCTCCTCCAATTCCTGGTAAAAGACGTGAAAAAATGTGTTACGAAGATAAATGATATAACATCATTCTCTAGAGCATGGGCACATGACTCTACTTCAAGCCAACCCGCAATCACTGTGAGAAACACAGCTTCTCAAACTTTACAGTGAGGAGGCAGATGCAAAAATTATTTTGCTTGTCCTCAGGGCCTCGGATAGTGGAGGTCATAATCGCAGGTGAAAACAGTGATCTTTTTTGAGTTCAGGAAATCTATATCTTGCCAGTGCTCTGGAAAACTGGAACATAGGCCTGGGAAAGATTGACTTAGAATAATGAAGTGTATGTTGGCTTGGTACTTGCATATATACAAGGCACCAATTATCTGCATGCCTTTTAGAGGTGCAATAATGTTGATGTTTTTGAAGATAGGAATTCTGGGAACTCAAAGCCTATGCAAAGGGAATGCCCTTAATAGAATTTTGCTGAGCTTCAGAAAACATGGGAGCTTTCATCACAGCTTTCAAAACTTGTAGGAATTTTCAAGTCATCTCCGTAACCCTGAAATCACAACAGCTGGTATCAATGACTGCTGTTAGCAATTCTTCTGTGACAAATGGAGTGAAATAGGTTTTGGTGAACTTCTGCCATATGAAGAATATTCAGTTCAGCTGAGGATACTCTACAAAGCATTTGTGTGGAAATAATCTGTGGAACAGGTGTGCTGTTCTCCCCTATCTTAACATTGAATTGAATAACTGATCCCAATCAACAAGCAGTTTGGATGTGCCTGGACTACAGCATCCACAGCTACCACAACTATTAATACACTTGGACATTTTTCTGCCAAAGCAAAGGCTCAATAGTGAACTCCAGAGGAAAAAAATACAGAAGCTGAGAACCCAAGTATGCAATTGGAAGATGAATTCTGAAGAGCAAGATGGAGCTCAGAATAATTTCACTGAGGATGGCGAAGGAAAAAATGTGGAGTGGGAATTAAGGGAAACGTGTGTGTGTGTGTTCTGTATATGTAAGCAATGAATTTTATGTAGTACTTTCTCCTATCTGTTAAGAATTTCTTTTGAGCGATACATCTGAAAACTAGAAAGAAACAGTTGCTTTCATTAAGTGTATCATCATCATTAATAAGTCATCATTCAGAAAAGGTTACATCTAGATGAAGTCTATACAGGAAGTTGCCATCAAAGCACACAATTATTATTTGTTATGTCAGACAGTGACAACGAATGAAGTTTCTCACCTTGGTTCATGACTGAATAGTCTATCCTTTCTGTTATCAAAGAAGTGGGGTTTGCTGGTCTTAGAGGGAGGCCTGGACACATGCTCTTTGTCCATTACTTTTTTGTGGGGTGCCTGTTTGAAGGTTTTAATAAGCATTTTAATTGTTGGAACTGTGTTATTTGTCTTACTTTTGCCAGTCTTGTACATGGCACTTTTATTATAATTTGTTACAAATATGCTTACATTATATATAATGGGCATGTGTGAAATAGGTGCAGAGTTACTAACAGTAATAGAAGTGTAAATAGCAAGTATAAAAAGATAGCTACTATTGATTTATACTTCTAAAGAGTAACTGTATTTACAAAATAATTAGCCAAATAAAATTGTGGTTGCATCTAGAAATATTTTTAAATATAAACTGCATCTGTAGCCCTTTATTTGCCCCTGTTTTCAGCTGAAATTGTGCGGCATTGAGGTTGATTAAAATTCTCTAGCAGTGTACCTACAGGTTGAATCCTGTTGTTACATTCTTTTTTATTGAACAGTAAAATGATGAACAGTGCATGTAATATGTGATAGAGCAATATTCCTTTATTTAATTTTGCAGTTTAAAGTTAAGAGCATTTTAGTTAATGGAAGGTGAAGATAGTATTAAGGGGCTTATTATTTATTGGTGATTTATACAGCAACGGGGTAGTATTGTAAAGCACTGAGTTAGAAAAATTGACATGTTAAGTCTCCTTAACTCTCAGGTATTGGAAAATTGCCCTTGGTTCTTGTTGAATAATACACATTGGCTGATATATACAAGGCACAAACTGTGTATAGATTCATTTAGAACTCCCATGGGGGTGATTTTGAGTATGTTTTCAATGAAGAGTCTATTACCCCTTTGTAACTGAGAACACTGCATATGAAAAATCTGGCGTTTACAATGAGTCATCTTAAATCCAGATAGAGCTGGCTGACCCTGCCTAATTCACCTCTCTAAGCTAATCATGGCCTTTAATTACCAGGTATATTTTTAAATGGTAGCTGGTTCTCAGATGCTCTAGTGAGTTGTTTTGTTTGCCTAATAGTGATGATAATTTAGCAAGTTCCTATTAGAGACGTGGTGATGTTTTCTTGCTAAAAAGCACATTTTTAAAAAAAGCCCATCTCTTGCTGGTTGAATTATTTCACCACTTACAAGATAACTCATCTACTAGACTGTAGATTCCCGAGGGCAAAGATTTTTGCATTTATATTTGTAATCTGTCATTCAGATCAATGAGAAAAAGTAGTCCATAAACAACAATAACGAAACATGAGTTAATTTCATATTATAGGCTGACTAAGAAATTTTGTCTGCAATTTTGCTTTCTAGGTATGGTTATATAAGATTTTATACAGTGATTAACATTATAGCAGTTAAAATTTTAATGTGATCCCATGCCAGGAAAAGATCCACAATCACTCTAAACCAAATGCCTCTGAGGACTTTCTAGACCTTTATTTGCTAATGTAAATGCTGTTGGTTTATTCTGACAAACCTAGTCAACATATTAATCCAATAGCTAAAAAAATGTCTTTTTCGTAAAATCTGATATAAAAGAATAAGTGCTTTCAAGGATGCATCAGCAACACATTATCTAGCATAGAGGCAGTGCTGTTTTATCAGAAAAAGAGGGCATATTTCTGTGATAGTAATTCAATCTATTTCTAAAACATGGAAAGGATAGTGAAAGTCTGAAGATGAAGATAATGAGAGTTGCTGAAGCTCAGAATGGCAGAACTTCAGTACTGGAAGATAAACAGCAGCCTTTTAGTTTTCAGGTGTGTTACATGAAGCTTCCTATCAGAATGAAAACAATGAAAAGTCATATTTTCAGCATTCTAATTTTTATTATATCTTTGAATGCTGCTGTCTTAAATTATGGCAACAGATGTTGGCAGTACTGTACAATATGTGTCTGCACACTTTGTGTTCTCTCACATTTTGTTCTTGCAGAGAGTGAGATTTGGATTTATTTTTATTTAAAGTTAAATAAAGACATTTATAGGTTGTTCAATAACTGGAATTCTTAAAAAGTCTTCTCTCAAGGCATTGAGGAGGTTCACAGTTCAAATGCACTGTGTAATGTTAAGGGAAGTGTGGATTCTTCCTTCTTCTCTTTCTCACTTCTTGGTGATGTAGGTGAACAAAGAATAAGTGACAGATAAACAAGTATATTTTTTAGCTTGCTCAAAAAATAGTCAAATATTTGCCATTCAGTAATACCGCAATATGAACTGCAGGAAACTAAGTATTGTCTCTATCAGGAAAATAGAGCTATTTATTGAGAAAAACCACAGAAGATTAAAGCTTTCATCTGGCCCAGTATTTTTTCTTCTTTCATCTCTCATTTTGTCCATGACTATACCTACACACATACTATGTCCCCTCAGGCCAAAAGCTGAAATGAAATGATGATAAGGTAGGGATATGGACTCTGAGCAACATTAAAAAAAATCCTGTGTACCTGTGAAATTCAGATCCCCTTTTCCAGTGAGATCTTGGGAATGCCCAGAGTGACTTAGAGATAGGACTGAGGCTTCACTGGCCTATGTGTCTTCTTCTGAGCGCAATGTTGTCTTAAACAGCTTCCACTCCCCTCCCTCCTCCCTGCTGACCCTCTTTTGTCCCTTCTTTCTCCTGTCACTCGCTGTCTCATTGCCAACAAAATGTCTGATGATCTGAAAAATAATCTGAAGAAGTTTTTTCCATCTGGATCTGTTCCCTGATGTGTCTGCTGGTGCGACCACTCATAGGTGTGCTGCTGTGGGGCTAAGAGCAGGAATGATTTAAGCTGGGTGAAGTAGATCTGCCACTGTGTGTGAGACCACAGCCTCAATCTTTTCTACCATTTTTCACCTTAATCTCACTCTAACAATTAAATCATCAGCTACTGACACCATGTCTCCCATCATTCTTGAGCAGCTTTAAACATCCAGGTAGTCTGAACCTCTACTTGGAGTTAAGAAGGTACTTCCTGATGAGATCTCACAGAAGGACGCAGTCCCTTTAGGCCATGGAAGGGCTGCCATGTTAAGAAGCCATAAGTTGCCAGTGCTGTTGTACACTCTGAAGGAGGTTTGCCCATCAGGGCACAAGTGGAGAGGTTTGTGCCAGGAGATTATCAGCCCTGTGCTCTTCCACATTTTGGGAAGCAACAATTTGCTCCTCAAGGTTTCCTGGCTGGTGGCTGCCTGTCCCTGGTTATGGGCTGGAAAAGCCTGTGATGCCTCTTCTCTGCCTGTGTGTTTTGCCCCATATGCACTTTAAAGTTTTATGCTCCTTATCAACATGTCTGTTGCCATTTCTTGATCTTATACCTTCATATAGCTTCTCTCTATGCCATATGGGCCACAAAGATGGTCAGAGGGTTGGAGCACCTCTCCTAGGAAGACAGTCTGAGAGAGTTAGGGTTGTTCAGCCTGTAGAAGAGAAGGCTCCAGGGAGACCTTGTAGCCCTGTCCGGTACCTTAAGGGGGCTACAGGAGAGATGGAGAGGGACTCTTTATCAGGGAATGTAGTGACAGGACAAGGGGTAATGGTTTTAAATTGAAAGAGGGGAGGTTTACTTGAAATATTAGGAAGAAACCCTTTACTGTGAGGGTGGTGAGACAGTGGAACAGGTTGCCCAGAGAAGTTGTGGATGCCTCATACCTGGAGGTGTTCAAGGCCAGGCTGGATGGGGCTTTGAGCAACCTGTTCTAGTGGGAGATCCAGGCAGGGCAACGCTCAGGGAGGGGTGGTTGGAACTTGATGATCTTTAAGGTCTCTTCCAACTCTAACCATTCTATGATTCTATGGAGGAGGACATGGTGTGAAGGAGAGGGGCCACACAGTGAGCTAGAGCTCACCTGTGCATGAAGATCTCCCAGATAGCTCTGACCCAAGGTGATAGAGTATTGTGTCTATACTTCACCTTGGGGTCATCAGCCCATGGCTGAAGCTAAGCTATGCAGTCCTCCTTCTTCTTCTGCTGTATAAGACACCCAATTGTCAACAGTCTCCTTAAGATAAGTTTCTCATATGAGACATCCCACTCACCCCACCATACCTCTCCTGTTGTCCTGTGTCCTGCACATGCCCTGTACTTGTGGCTGTTGTTCCCCACCTAGGGCAGCAGCAGGGCTGTGGACCTCCTGGGGAGGCAGAAGGCTGGTGTTTTTTCATTCTCCAAGGCTGGTTGCTGCACTGAAGCTGGCTGGTGAGACCAACCTGCATTTCAACTCCCAGAAGCCCCAGTCACCGAAAGAGCCCTGACTGATTTGTCAGTCTTGAGTCACTGCTAAGTGCTGAGGTGACCGAAGAAAACTTCATTACCCGTCTGGGGACTAGCTGGCAGCTGAATGGCAGCCTTGAACATACCGTTAGCATATAAATGATCATCTTAGGTGAGCAAAATGATCAATTGATGTCAAACTGGCTTTAAAGATATGTTCTCACTTCTTCGTGGTGAAAGCTAAGACTCAGAGGTGAAACTCTGTCATGGAAGAAAAGGTAGGGCCAGAGACTGCCCACAGGGGACAGCTATTGGCTCACAGAGGGATGTAAAATGTATGTATCCCACCCACTCAGTTTCCTGCAAGTCAATGAAATTAGAATCTGACCCTTTTATTCTGATAACCTTTGAAAAGGAGTCAGGCTTGCCAAAAACCTCTGCTAATGCACCCAAGGAAAAGGAAGCAAGTCATAAAACATGTTTTGGATCAAACAGTAACATTCTGTTGCACACATCTAAAACACAGTGGAGAGAACACAGTGCTGCTTTGGAGTATGACTAGGGACATGAATCATGATATTACCTCAATATTTGCCCAAAGAGTACAAACCACTAGGATTCAGGCAGCTAAACTTTATTTAGAAGAACTGCACAAGAAAATGTGTATACTGCAGCCTTTTTTGTCTTAACTGTCCAATTCCTAGGCTTTCCTTATACTCCAAGCAATTTTTTGTGTTCTTTTCCTTCTTTTTGATCCAGAATATTCTATAAATAACAAGATAACGAGAAAAATACTCCACCTTGGCATAACCATTGGTGGCATAACCACTGGTAGCATAACCAAAATTGACATTGTCATAGATTTGGTTTAGCAGCATTGGCAACAATAAGCAGCAGATCTTTTTAACATAGATTTAGGGCTAAACATAAAAAAAAAAAAAAAGTGTTGATTGGTGCCTGGCAAAGCTGCCTCAAGAAGAATTTGGTCAGTCTAGTGGAGAGCACGGCAAGTTGTGAGGGTCAGTCAACCTACTCTGAAAAGTGGATTATGGAGTGGGTTGGCAACTGGTTGGCTTTATCATGTTGGTAGAAGGAAGTAAGGGGTTTATATTGTCTGCCTGATGGCCCTCTGGTAACTTGTGATACTCTTGAACGTGTCGAACCGAATCTGAGAAGAGAAAGTATTTCCAGCAGTCCTAATCTATCAATCAAGTTTTGAAAAAAATCCTGGCAGGTGGGAAGAGGACAAAGGTTTTCTTCCTGATTTGTCAGAACAACTTAGTGCTCTGTGTTGGTTTTGGCAGCCTCCCAGCTAGCCAGATGGCAGGCACCTTCTGGCAGACCAGGTCTCTGATGTGCATTTCCAGCCTAGTTCCGGTACCTGTTGTCTCCAAACATAGTGGCAAGACAGAAAAAGGCCGCAAGGGCATGAAGGAGAAATGAGTGGAGTCATCAGAAAGCCTGAGAAATGGGAAGACAACTGAAGATACTGCAAGGCAGAATGTTACAGGGACATGGAAGATACTAAGAAAGGACTTAGGGGATGTGTTGTGAACTTAGGGTACTGGAAGCAGAGAGGGGTTATTTGGGGTGGAAGAGGAAAGCTGTGGGACATTGAACTGCAGGAAATCAAGGTTCAGTAGTTCTGCTCCTCAGGGAGCAACTTGTCTTCAGAGCTTGACAATATTCCATTGTGGTTAAATGTGTCTGGAGGGATTAGTTTATTGCTATCATGATATATGGTTCTCTTATAGATACTTATCTTGGAGGCTGTGAAGGGGTTCAGTTAGAAATGGCAGGCCATAAACGGGGAGGAGAAGGATGTCAAGCTTTACAGTAGGGAGGAAGGAAAACTAAAATAAATATTGATTTGGAGTATGCCTTTTATTATCTCTGAGTGAACAGGAAAATGTTATAATAATGTGATCTTTATGTGAACCGTAAATTATCCATGAGAAGCTTATTTTTTGCATTGGTGTTGACTAATCAACAAACCATTCTGGGGAGCTGTTTGCTATACTGCTATACTATTCAGCAGCTTGAGTTTGTTACCATATTTCATTGTATTCCTGTAGGCTGTATATTTTTATTAGTTTATAGTTATTTGTGGGATGCATGCCCTGGACTTGTACCAGATGGTTCAAATCAGTAAGAGCCTGGTCCTAAGTTCAGTGATCCTTGATCTGTTCACTATTGCCCCATGTTGTATAGCTGAAGAAAGCTAAGTAAATCCTGATAATAACAGATGCTTTACAAAGTGAAAATCTTTTATGTGGATCCTGACATTATACTGAAAGTGAGTTGTAAAGCTAAACCAAGCATCAGATATGCACATTGAATGCTGCATTAACCTCTCAGTGAGAGGCAGTTTGTGAATAACAAATGAAATGTTTGCATCCAAAATTTATTTGCAACTCATCCCTCTCTGACATCAACTTTGTGGGTGATTAGGGGATTTCTGTATGGGCAAGTGAATTTGCTGCTGCCATGGGTACATGTGAAATGCTTCCAAAGGAGGAGGTTGGCAGGAAAGCGGAGTGGTGTCCGTGACGTTCAGCTTCTTCCTAAGACACATGAAACAGCATTGAAACCAAAGGCATGGGCTGCACCAGGAGCTCTGTAGTGGACACAGGTCCTTAGCTACGTGGTGCCACATGTGGGTGTGTGTGTTGGGGGTGTGCAAGGCACTTCATTCTCCTACAGGTGCTTTCCTGTGGACTGTGTCCCTCCCCTCACCCCCAAGCAACATGAAACATGCACCCGGCATCACCTTCTTCCTGGGATCTGTAGACCTCTTCCCCAGTTGGCCTCATTTCCTCACACACCCCCATGAAAAGTGTCCAGTTGGTGACTAGGATGGGAGGAGAGAGGGCCAGAGTTAGCTCAGCACTGTGTTAGGATGGCTGACACCTCTGCAGCCTCCCCAAGGAGACCTGGGGATGTGAGGAAACCCAAAGGATGCCCTGATGTGCAGTGCTTACCCCATGATCTTCCTGAGGGACCTACAGCCCTGTAGAAAAGCCTTTTCATTTTATTTTAGCACTCCCCCCTTAAGATTTCATTCATTAAGTTAACGAACTGTCATTCTCCACTTAAAACAAAAGCTCCTATAATAGAGACGCAAAATGGGCCCTGACCCTTTTTATCCTTTCCTTCCATCACAGGCTCAAGCCGGGAGCTTCCCTTTAACAGGAAGTCTCCACTCTCCTGGACATGCAGCTTGGGGCTGCATTTCTCCATGTTCAGATAGAGGTGCTAAAGTTTCAAGACCCAGTGATTACATGTGTGGACACCTCATTGCTTCAAATACATTAACAAAGCCACACTGTTTTTGTTTAAAAAGTGTACTTCATATGGAATAACATTAAAAGGAAAGTAAGATTTGTTGTCCGAAAAACATTCCCCGAGGAAAAAAATAACTAATGTGGCAACTTGTGATTCCTTAATATGTAAGTCAGATGGAGGAAATATAAGTGATGGTATGAATACCAAGTTTTTCCTATTCCAGAGTCAAGAAGGAAAAGGCATCCAAAGAGCCAGTGCAGATGTTCGCCATGTGGTCACACATCTTTTTTTTTTGTTGTTGTGGTCTGGCAAAAAGATCATACAGCTAGTATCAATACTTTAAGACTTAATCAGATGTCAATGCCTTAATTTCATATATATATACTAAAATTATCTGTATGTCTTAGAGTCATTATTTCATACTACCTGCAAAAACTCATTGTGGAGTACATCTATGCTGGTAGTTCGTTATGTATAAGCCACCCAGTTACGTTTTTGTCCCATTTCCATTTTTTTGGAAAAGCTATGCCCAGATTCAGCAATTATGGTGCTATTCTGAGATGAGCCTTGTCAGGTCTGCTTAAGTCTGGGATATTTTCTGATTTCTATTGGTACCTTTTCTGTCCTACTGGTTTTGGGTAACAGGCTGGCTGAAGTGATGCACCTCCACCAGTTAACAAGGATTTACATATGATCTGAAAGAGGATTTTCTTTTATGTTTTCCACCTCAAAATTCCACTTTTTTGCTTAATTAGCACATATTGTGAGGCTTAGGCCATGTCTTGACTCTCTGTGGGAAGTTATCTGTATGTGGAAGGTGAGTAAAAGCACTCACTTCTGCTTGAGTTACCTGAACCGTGTAAGTAAAGGCCTTCTTAGGCAAAGGCTGTACGTCACCTCCTGCAGAACCCCTCTCTTGGTTTGACCAGAGACAGAAGGGAGCAGAGAAATGGAGTACATCAGTGCAGGAAAGCAAGGTGGCCACACAAAGAATCTGGCAACAGTTCCATGACCTGGCATCAGCCCAAGATTCTGAGGCCATGAATCCCTTCTGTTTGCAGTGGAAAACACTGCTACCACAGCAGAAACCAGCAATTATATTTGTGTTCACAGGAGGGTGTCCCATTTTTAGCTGAGATAGAGTTAGTTTTCTTCCTAGTAGCTGCTGTGTTTTGGATTTAGTATGAGATTAATGTTGATAACACATATTGTTTTAGTTGTTGCTAAGTAATGCTTATATTAAGTCAAGGGCTTTTTCAGCTTTCCATAGAAGCTGTGAGGGAGCATAGACTAGACAAGGTGGCCAAAGGGATATTCCATAGCACATATGACATACTCAGTCTATAAATGGGGGCTGGCCAGAGGACATGAATCTGCAATCACTGATTGGGATGGGCATGGCAATTGAGCATCAGATGGTGAGAAATTGTATTGCATTACTTTTTTGTTTATTCTTTTACCATTATTATATTAATTATTTTCTCTTCCATTGCTGTGCTATTAAACTGTCTTCATCTCAACCCATGAGGGTTTTTTTATCTTTTTCTCCCTCTTCTCCATAGCCTCCTGGGGTGGGATGGAAAGGGGAGAGTGCATAAACAGCTCCACGATCCTAATTCTTGGCTGGGGCTAAACCACCACAGAGGGTAACACAGACAAAGATCAAATCAGTTTACTGGTGTAATGTCAAATTGCATCATTAGCAATAAAAAAAAAAATTAAAAAAAATCTATGGATTTCCCTTGATACTATTTCTTCTCTCAACTTCATGAATTCATATATTTTTCATTCTGTTTATTGGCCTGTGAAATCTCTGTGTATGTGTGACGATTTTATGATGTAACTTGCATATATTATGTTGCATGTCCCAGGAAATATGAAGGTGGAAGACTTTGAACACGAAACACATTTGAACGGCCTGGGCTTGCACGATGTATGAAAATCAGATCTCTGTAAAGTCCCACAGGTTAGATGTCTAAAGATGAGGGGACCCAGAATCACTGACCACGTTAAATTATTTCTCCTTAACAGATCTCCTCCATTCGGAGGTGACATCGTATGAGACAAATTATGGCGTTTGTGTAAGGTATTTTTTGTTATTAGAGCATTGCTGCTTTGAGTGTTCAGAAAATGCATTTTCTGCTGATGCTCATTACTATTGGCACTCCAATGCAAATAACCAGTGGCTGCCACAGTCAGGATTTTTTCTGAATGTTGTCCTGTCTGACAATACATAGTTTTTTCAAAAGGAGTTTCTGTAAACTTTTAAAACACCAAAGTCCAATTGCTCTGAAATTTTAACAGTGCCAAATATTTATTTGCAACTGGGTATAGTAAAATGAAAGCTGAACAGGCACCTCTGTCCACACAAACAAGTTTTTTTGCCTTTTCGAGCATTTCTGCTGCTGGCTGCTATTGAAATTTTGAAAAATCTAGTGCTTGAAGTATGACACAAAGGAAGAAATGCTTCATTTTTCTTTTACACAGGTGAGGAAATTTCAAAATGTTTGAAGAAGGAAAATGAAAAGCAAACCCAGAACAATTTTGATGTTACCAATTTCACTGCATCAGTGTGAAAAGGAAAGAGATAAAAAAAGAGGAGGTATCTCTCTGGGTATGTATATTGATTTTGGCAGGTTTCACTCTTGAAAGATCTTTGGTGAAAGATTCTGATTTGCAATAATAGTAATTTTTCTTTGAAATCCAAATATTAATTTTCAGATAGTTCTTGGAATAAATGTGCCCTGATTTTTGGAAAAAAAAAGAATCCCTTCTAGATACGAAGTGAAATTTCTATCTAAAGAATTCTAAATTTCAACAGTTAAATTAGAAATTATTCATAATATGGTAATTGATGATATGTCTTTGGTTCCAACAATCTCCCCGCCCTGAATTAGGAGAGAAAACCAACTACACTCATTTGTTAGTAATAACAAGCTTGTGCCTATTCCTGCAAGCCAAGACTGTCATCTGGAGACATGAATAAAACTGTTAACATTATACTCCATGAATTTCAAGGAAATTTCTTGCAATGTGTAAAAGTAATCATGGACAAATGTGTTTGCAGATTGGGACTGTGTTCTCACCCAAATATATAATGCAGTTTCCAGGTGGTAGCTATCCGATATTATGTCTATTTTTGTTTTAACACAATGAATACTCAGCAACAGAGTAATACTGCTCACAGCCTTTTCCTTCTAATATTGTTCATGGCAGAAATCCAATTTACACAGTGCAAATAATCATTATTTCCAATAGGTTGCGGATCTTTCCTGGCAAGAGCATAACCAATGTCTTCTACTCCTACTTGTGTCATTCATAATATTTCAGTGATGTCAGTTAGCATATAAAATCCATTAGCCATATAAAGATTATGGGAAAAAGGGAAAAAAAAAAAGAAAAGAGAAATGAAAACAGGGAATCTAATGCCTAGCGCTGCGAGGCACAGGGATTTAAAAGCAAATCGCAATGCACGTGGGAAAATCTGACAAGGATGCTTAGTACACTGAAGAAGCACTGAGAGCTTGCGGCCCTGGGGAAGAGCACTGAAGTCAGAGTGTTGGTGGCATTATTCAGTCCCCGTACATCATTGCTGGGGAGTTAACTATTGTTAAACAGCGCTTTTGTGAGGAGCTTGCCGCAGTCCCCGAGCCCTTTCCCAGATCACTTCTGGTGTGTGAAGAAAGGACTTGAGTGGAGATCCCTTTCTCACCTGGAAGGCTGTAGGGACTCAGGGCCAAGCACGGCTCTTCAATTGTCTTTTGAAAAAAGACTCCAGCGGGATGCTAAAGCAAGAGCGTGTTTTCATCACTGATTCTGCAAACGGGAGTGACTCATGTGCCATCTGTTTCGTCCCTCCTCATGATCATATGCGCTCCCTGTTTGTGCTGGTTAATATATTTGCCATCTATTAAAGGGAGAGAAAACTTTGGAGCAGTCAAAACAAACATGCCTTAGAAAGGCCGAAGTTCTGAAAGGGGCTGGTTGGAAAGCCACTGTCACTATCACTTTCCCTTGGAATGTGCTGTTCTGGGGCAAGGACATGCTTGGTGACAACACACTGAAATCCTCTGAGAAGGGGTCAGAGATTTCTGCATGCCTGAGGCAGGTCTGTATTATGTAAAACAGTGACTGCATTAGCTCCAGAGTGTACTAAATGCTCCACATCATTCCTGGGCTGGCAACCACTGCTCCTCTGTGCCTGTCGTCACAACTCAGTAGTGTGCAGTGATGGCTGTCCTGCTTTGGAGCCTCAGGGGAATTCTTCAGCCTGGAAGGCAGAGGAATGAGCCAAAGTTACAATATAACATCAATTTATGGGTAGTATGGAGGAGATGAGTGGGGTCTGCTTGGCAAGCTGCAAAAACTTGGAGGGGGGTGAGGTGGAGAGGGGCAACAAATGAAAAGTGGCAATTAAAGTGGCAATTGGAAGGTTCAGAAAATTCCAGAGGCTATTCCTCAACCCAACAACTAGTTGAAGGGTGGAACTTGCTGCAGAATAATGAAATCTTATCCGGGGCTTAAAAGGTGCTTGAATAAATGAATGAAAAAAATCTTTCCATCCATAGCACTGAAATACAACGACAGCACCTCTGGCTCATACTAAACTGTAAACTCTGCATGATGTTGGCACTAAAACTTGGATTCTGAAATCACTAAGCCTTATAACAGGCTGAAAAGTCTAATGCCAGGATAAACTAGAAAACTGGATTACTGGTGCTTTGGCCATTCATAGGCTGTCATTTTACCAGAATTTTTGCCTCTGAGGTCTTCATGGTCACTCAAAGAGTCCACCAGCAAGATGGTAGTAACCCCATCTGAGGAGAGGGGCTACACCAGGGTATGGGGGCTACAGGGGCTACGCCAGAGTATGGCGTGCTCTACCTGTTTTCTACAAGTTGTATAAAAACACTATGATGGTGATGGCACTTACTAACAGGACATTAATGGATGGTATCATTGGAGAAAAATCAGTAACAACCTTGACTCTTCTTAAGCCTTACATCATGACAATAGCCAGAAAGCATAATCAGGGCCAAGGAATGACTTATGAGAACACAGCCTGCTCAAGGAGCAGCTTTCTCTCAACAAACTCCATCTTTCCCTCGGTTCCTTGCTGCCACACTTTTGTAAATAATGCCTCCCAGGTTTTAAGACTTTATACACAAGTATATTGTGTCAAGAGTGCAAGACATGCTGTATAAATGGGTGAAAAATGCATCTTGAATTGCCTGTAGTTTCAAGTCCTCCTCAGTGGGCAACCTGACTCCATCGCATACAACGCCCCAGAAAGACCTCACAGGTCTGGTGACGTAGTTTCAGCCTCCCAGCTCAAGCCTAGACACGAGCCAGGATGTGTCACAGTCTTGCTCTAACTGGCTTATGTTTCTCCTTAATCAGTGAAAATGTTACCTAGCTAAATGAGAAAGAGGAACAAACTGTACCTATCACCAGAAATTCTCCCTCGAAAACAGTTTCCAAACATATGCATTAGGTAATGAGTCTGTTTCCCTGACTATGTGTCACAGCACTCAGTGCTATTCTGGTTATAATTCACAAGCTGGCATTGCTTTTTAATATGCTTGCTCCTGGTCTGCTCTGAATCAGTTGTTCTGCATATTCTCAGGCTGCTTTTGTGAGAAGCTGCAGTTACGCCAGGCAGCTTCTGTCAGCCCCATGCCATGCTTCCTGATGGAGCATGACTTTCAGATCCTCTCTAGTTTTCCCTTTTCACCTTTCCTATCTCTGGCTCTGTCTTTTTGCAGTGTGCTGTGAAACGCTTTATAATGGGAAGAGGCACAGAAGCCATTCCAGTGGCCCTCACTGGGATTTCCTGCCAGCGACAGCAGTCACAAACACACAACGGGGCAATTCAGTACAAGAATGAATGCTTTCAGAAAAAAAAGTGCAAGGTGTTCAGAAAGCTCAGCTTTCTGCTTATGAAATCTCCGAGAGCTTCTTGTGCGTTGCATCAGCTTTCTCAACAGTTTACAAGTCTATTTTTTCCCACCTCTGGAATCATTTGTCACAGTGGATTATTTTATTCAGTGCTGCTGTATGTAAAATGTAGAATGTTAATACTTTATTTGGCTAAACACGTGTAATTTGGGAAGACAGGTGAAGTGATGGATTAATCATCAGGCTTTTAACTTTCAGTCTTGTTAGCTGCAGTTTTAAATGTTGTTTATTGGAAATTACAGTGTGGATATGATGTCTAAGTGGAAGCTCTTTACATATATAAATTAAAGCTGCTTTTGCTGTTGGTAATAAGCTAGAGGTTTGATTTAAAATCTGGCATTTTCTCTCATGCCTGGATGTTTAGATAGACTTATCACAAATAACCCAACGGTAAAGGTACAGCTACTGCAGTGGTAATAACCTTTTCCTTCTGCTTTCTATGAGTGTTTTGACTTACAGAACCTCACCTGCAGCTGGATACACATCTCACCTTTTGCATCCATTCAAATGTCTAACTCTGGCAGAGTTTGCAAGAGCAGATTTGCACCATGGCTTTCTGAAAGCCAGGCAGCCCAGCAGAAGCAGTGCCTGGCCACTGTCAGCCTGAGGATGAGCTCGTGAAGCTCCTACCACCCTCTTGCCATTTTCTCGAGCCTTCCAGCCCACTTAACATTCCGGTGTTTGACACATGAAGCTGCAGGTTGAAGCTGGGAGAGGAGATCTATGTTCCTGGTTTTGCCTTTCTCTGTCACCCTTGCAAGCCTAATCTGCAGACCAGCCTCCCCAGATCGGGGTGCACAAGAGTTCCCCAAGAAAAAGTTCTGCTTCCCTGCGGAGGGAGGTTTGATTGTTCCTGTTCTGGAAAATTACAGACATCTGGAAACATGGCTATGAGTCTTTGGCATATAAATAAATTGAATCCAATTTTGCTGCTCTCATTGAGTAGGGAAATCACCCTTTATACAGCTCACAGCTGTCCCTAGTCACCTTCCTCAGTATCTATTTATAGATTTTATGCTCAAGACATCTCAGCTTCAAAAGAAATTCTTCTAAGGAAAGAATGTAGCATTGTCTGGGAAAATAGGGGTACTCCTGCTTTGAATTTGCACTGTGGAAGAGAGAGAGGTACTAGTTTTGTCAGAATGGCCATTGAACCAAAAGAATGGAAAGATATTCGCCTGATGCTGAGCCAAACCAGGTATTTTTAAGGATTCTTTTGTGAAACTCAAATGCTTTATTTAAACTAAAAGGAGATTTTTCAATTTTGTTTTGGAACTATTTAATCCTTTTAACCTTTTTCTGCTTCAGATTTTGTTTAGATAAATAGTGTCATTTCAGAGGAATTGGTTGTTTTGATGTCAGACAGAACATGTAGGTATTTCTAAAATGAAACTTTTATTAAGCATCATCCAAACACAATGTTTGGATGTAATGTTCTCAGTACTTTTCAAACTCTATTTCACAACAATTTTTTTAGTTCCCAGGGGTATATCCCGGGCTTATTGTTCCCAGTTGAGGCAGGGGCTGGTCTGGGTTCAGGCAAAGACAATAATCAGAAGATACTTCCTGAAAGAGTTAGAGACAAAAGAGTATTTTGAGAAGCAAATCCTTCTTCCTTGACCAGTTCTGGAGGGAAACAGTTGATTATATGGTCTTTAGTGATGCCGGGTGATGCTCTTCTATATTCTACTATCCGGAACTCTATTTCTTATCTTTCAGATCTGAGAAGAGGTACAAAAAACCCCTTGTGTTCTCAATTGGTATAGCAATCTGGCACAGCTATTTATTGATAGAGATACACGCTTTTCACTTCAGGGTTCTAACCTTTCAATTTCATTTGTGATTGCCCTGTTTAGAGCTGAAAGCTGTGATGTATGTGTTCAAGCCTGGCCTGTTCACAACACTGAAGATGCACCTTACCTGCCATAGTATAACCATCCTTGGGAAATATAATTACCTTAAACAGAAAAAGAAAGAAATAACGGGCGAGGAAATTATGTTCAGCCTCACTGCACCTTGGGGGCATGGCACTGCAGCAGCCTCACCACCCCTTGCAGTGTATAGCTTGGCTTTGTGCATCCACCTTAGTTTATGTCCACTTTATTGTGTCTTTAACAGGAGAAACTCTGGAAAACAACATTTTCAGCTATCAAACAGGAGGAGATAAAGACTTGCCAGCTTTTGTCATCTGACAGTAAGTAAGTAAACAAGTTGGCAACGACGCCTAAGATTATCTCCTCTCTGCTTGGGACTGTGTTATGTTTCAGCTGAGCTTATGACACACGAGAAAAGCTTGCGTTTATCTTTAGCTTCAACTTTCACATTGCTGGTTGTCTGTGATCTGAGACATTGTGGTGCTTGTAGCTGGACCAGGATGGAAGGTGTTGCGGTCCAACAAAGGACTTTTGGGGAGTCACACCGCTGTGAGGCCACACACAGATGGTGCCACAGCATAAGAGCATCACCTCCAAGGCAGCTTGAACATACTCTTTTCCGGAGTGTGAGGCTGGGCCCTGCCATCGATTGCCTTTCTTGGCAGAACTTCTTCTAAACTGCCTTTTATCTGCTTTTCTCTTCCTGAATCACTGTTGCAATTGTTCATAGTTGGCTGTGTTTAGTTCGTATTTATACAGTTTTCCTGCACTGAATAACCACCATTTTATATTCATTATTGGAACACAGTAAGGAAAAGGACTGGGGAGAAAAGGAATCAGCTGTGAAACTATCTATTCATAGCATCAGTTTCCTGTATTTACCAACAAGTTTTTCACTTGCCTAGATGAAGGTATTTTATCCTATTCATTCTAGGTTTTTTTGTTGCATCGAAACACTGTTTTCCTTCCTTCCTTCAACTCTTCTATTTATGTAGTGTCCTCATTGTAATTTACTGCATTGGAAGAGGAACTGTTCAAGCTCAGTTTCACCCTAACCCAAGCCTCTGTACTTTTTGGAGGACAGGATTTGCTGGGTAAGTGGATTAGCATCTCTCTTTTTGCCATCCAGGGCTGCATCAAAGCACTACTAAAATCATAAGAGATAAAATCTTTTGCAGTTAAAACTGCATATTTTTGGTGCTACTGCCTTTTGCGTAACACACATTTGGGAACTCTAGGTTTTATCTGGAGTTTGAGAATTTTATCGGATTTATTTTCAGATTTATAATAAAGGGGTGGACTCCATTTAGGAAGCAAGTTCTTTGTCCCCTGGCAATGGTCTGTTTGTCACTGTGCACAAGAGGATTTAAAATCTGTGCTTTAGAAGATAAGAATGAATAGAAATAGTGATTATTGTACTCCCTTTAGTTCCAGGATTGTGTCCAGACGTCTGAGCTGTAGAAACAGGGAGATAGAAGCAGATCAACTACTTTGTTTTATGAACCACTTCAATGCGCAGCATTTTGAGTAAAACTCTAGCTTCCTACTACGTTACTCCTGTTCCACATCTGCTTCTCGGCCTCACTCCCGTGCTGCTCTTCACTTTGCTACGGGAAATAACATAGCAGCCATGTTGATCACAAACACTACTGCAGACTCTTAGATTTAACCAAGAACAATTGCAAAATGAACCCGTGTCTGCCAGGCAAACACGCGGTCCAGGTCAGAAGTGGGTTAATTAAATGGAGATAAGCAAGACAGGAAGTCCTGAAATAGGTAATATTAGTTGGCATGATCTTGACTTTGAAACTTACTTAAGAGTTTTCCTTTTCAAACAATTTATTTCTTTTCTAAATCTTGTTCTTTTGGGCAAGGAAGGGAGGAAATGTGATTAAATGAGATAAAATGGCATTTCATTCATATTTTTTCTCTTTCCAGCTGTATGCTTGCTACTCCATGTCTTTAAGTCAGTGTTCCTACAGTCAGTGGGGACAGAACCAGAGCCTGAACAAATAACTGAATGTAGTCCATTGAAAAGTGCTCCATGTGAAATTTCAGAATTGTGGTGACGATGGATGCAGTAAATTCACATTTAACATAGGTAACAAGACTATGAGGGCTAAAGCATAAGCCTGTGGGTTTGCTTAATTAAAGTTCCTAGAGTCAAGGCAATGGGGACGGGAGAGAGGGAAACCTGAAGCAACTTGCTGGACAGGAGGAGGACAGGAGGCAGCGTTGAATCTCTTCCAGGTCCTGCTACACCTTTTTCATGGGCAGGATCTGTGCTTGCAAATCCATAGCCAAACAGTTAGCTCTTAGTTTATGTAGGCACCCATGTACAAATGTCAGGTCTTGTTTACCTTATGAATCTTAAACTCGCTCGTTACAGCGGTAAAAAGTTCTCTTTGGCTCTCTTGTTGCAAGAGAGGATATTTTTCTTTTTCTACAGCTGGGACATGCCCTTACTTTTGTGACTCACCTGACCGCTTGGCGATGTGGATGGCCTACACAGGTCATTACAGGAAGATATTAATGAAAATAATTTCCCATGTGTTTTTTCAGGGGGATGCAGCATGTCAGCAGCAGCCGCCTGTGGTACAGGGGCAGGTGTGCAAACTGCAAAGCATGTGGTGCACCCTGCATCAGGGTGTCAGGACACTCAACACCAACTCACAGTCTTATCAGACCTGACATAGTCTTGTCAGAATATAGCTATGCTGACTAGGGTGTCAGTACTCTCTGAAATGTATAGGCTTAGTTAGTTCCCCTGAGACAATGAAGAGATACCGACTGCCTGATTGTCAAATCCAGCCTTCCTTGCATCGGAGATATTTCAGACTTAAAGTTTCAGTAGGGAAGCTATTGCTCCCTCAGTTGCACACAAATTAAGAAAAGAATTTCTATTCTCTAGAAATCAGCACCTCTATGATATGAACTTCCCATGACTTTTTGGCAGTAAGAGGTATGTTTTTTGCTGAATTGTATTCTTCACATATTGGCTGCTTCCTATGAAATTACAAATACATTTAACATGAAATTGGCCAGATTTCATTATCAATTCTTTCATTTTCACCTTTGAGAAGGATCTCACAATGCTTAGTGATTGGGCAATAGAATGACAGAAGAAATTCAATGTCAATAGATGCAAAGTGATGCATGTGGAAAAAAAAGCACCATAGCTACATGCAGAATGACAGTTTCTAAATTAGCTTCTAATGTTCAGGAAAGATCTAAGAGACATTACTGATAAGTCCCTGTGAAAATCAGTTCATTGCTCAGTGGTGGTCAAAAAAGATTATTAGGAATTATTAGGAAAAGAATAGAGAGCAAACAGAAAAATAATAGTTATGCTACCACATAAATTCATGATGCATCTGCATCCTGGATATTATGCAGTGAACTCATCACCGCAGCTCAGAATGAGAGCTGAAAGTGGCCCAGAAAAAGGAAGAAGCAGGCTCGGTGAATGGAGTTGCTTTTGTGTGAGGAAAGCTGAAATATACTGGGTATTTTCAGCTCGGGGAAGAGATGAAGCCTGATAACATCATGAATGGTAGTGGGTAGTTGAGGAAAGAGATTAATTATCATTCCTGACAATATAAGAATAAGGGCTGATGAAATAATCAACTGGAATCAACTGGGTGTTTAAAAAGGGAGCACTTCATCACACAGCATGTGGTGAAGTTGTGCAACTCATGGCCATGGAATATTATGGAGACCATGCAATAATAAGTGGGTTCAAAAGCTGATGAGGCAAATTTTCAGACAGGGCTATCAGTTTCTGTTCAAAATGATGTTCAGGGTGAAACCTCCACCTCAGAAGTCACAATGTGACTGATGACCAGAAGCTGGGAGACAAGGGTGGGTCATTCAGTGTCTGCATTACTCCTCATGTGCTTCACTTGTGCATTTAAGCATTTACTTCTGACCACACTCGGGGTATAGAGCCAGGTGAATCTTTGCTTTTCTGTATGATGACAGTATGGCTGTTCCTCTGTTATGCTTTTTTGTCATTACAATTTCTGACTGAAGTATTAATTTACTTTTATTTGTATGCTTTTCCAAATCTTCTATCACCATATCATGTGGGTGACCCATTGTATCAGTGAATTTGTGCCTCACAGCTCTTCAAAATGGCAGAGAAACAGCCTGATCCACATTTACAAGGGGATCCTTACCTTGGGAAGAGTCAGCTCGTTGGGAAAGGGCCCTGATGTACTGACAGCCACAATTTCTCCTCACATTCTCTGTGGTGCCCTGAAGAAATGGCCATACAGTGCCTTGCCATACCAGCCCTGCCCCTGCCACTCCTCCCACAACTGGCTGCCTCTGGGCTGCATTCAGACCTTATGACTAAAGGGAGAATTGGAAGAGTAAAATAAAACCTCTCGGTGTGGCAAAGCCCTAAAGTCCTTAGTCAATACTGAAGTGAAGCCTATGTGGTTTGATCAAAGTCCAGCAGCACATCTGTGGAAGACAGGCGAGCTGGATCCAACCTTTTCCTTGCTTAGATAGTAACCTGTAATTACAGTTGTCAGTGCAAGACACCTAATATATCCTTCTTCAATTTTCTTTTTTCTCTTGGTGTAACTTTTTCTTGTATCCAGTGTGCTGTAGTTCTGAGTTTTTCCCTTTATGGCAGTTAGTTTCTTGGCATAGTCCCTGACCACAAATACTTTTGAGTAGAACATCTGGTTCTAATGTGCACTCTAGAAATGTTACTTTCTGCAATATTCCACTTTTCTCCTGAATTATATTTTCCCTCTTGTGTTTGCCCAGAACATCTTGTAAGATGATCAATATCTGAAGCAACAAAAGATCCATTTAAGAATAAAGACTTCAAGACCACAGAAGTGATTTCCCAGAACTCAGGGTGGTTGCAGAAAGACAGTTTGCAGCACAGCTTTGTACATGGAAACACTGCAGGGCTGCCTTCCTCCTCTTTCTCTATACTGGCTTTCCCCACTGCTCCTACCAGTTATCATAACTGCAGAGCCAGTCTCAGCTTGTTTCCTTCCTGGTGATCCCACCTAGCTGCCTTTTTTTTTTTTTCAGTTCTCCTTCCCTTCTAGCCAAGCCCCTTCAAATGTTCTGAGGAAGAAATACTGCTACCCAGTTCCTTCTGTTGTTTCTCACTGCCATTACAGCTGCTTTTTCAGAATTAGTAGCTTAGGAGCCATCCTGCGTGATGTGAGTAAACAAACCTTCACCTACTTACAGGGGGAGTACTGCTCTGCATAAAAGAGGCTGTGTAGTCAGTAAAGTGGAGGTACAGGATGAAGCAGGAATGTTTAATATACTTTCAGGCATGGGAAACGTGAAAAGCCAGCTGAGCTCCAGAGAAAACTGTAGTGCGCTTCTGGTATGTTTGCAATACGCATGATGTAAATAAAATATGATTTCTGGAAGGAGTGTAGGAATATATAAAGTTTTATGTAGAGGAGCACTGCCTGCATATGGGAGATTCAGATGCATTTACAAATCACAGGCTGGATGCCAAACAGTGCAACGGTGCCCACTGTAAAAGGGGCTCAGGGACTGAATTACTTAAGTAATTAAAGTTGATTGTGACTCGCACGGTAAAAGGGTAAATTGTGCACTGCCACAATCCACCAATTTATTTAACTTTGGAAAAACAAAGCTCCTCAGTGACAGGGGAGGAGGATTTATTATTCCATTATTTTATCTTTACAAGCCAAGCCGTAGGCGAATATGATCGTGGTTTTTAAGAGTTTGCCTGAGTGGGGTTTTCTTACTGGCCAACTGCCTCATCATTACCATAAAGCATGGAGAAATAGATCATGATTCATACACATGAAGAAACGTAGCTTAACCATTTAAAATCCTTTAGGACTCTCACCGTTAAGAGGAAAAATGCCGTGTATGCTCTGAGAAGCCTGCTGTACAGCCATGTCTGCACTGGCAGCTGTGCTGCAGCTGTGCAAGGTGGGGCTTCCCCCTTGAGGTGCTCCCACTCATCCTAGAGTGGGCATGTGAGGAGAAATGGATGGAGGAGCCTGGAGTTTCTGCCTTCAGGAAGCTGAGGCTGAAACACCTCTCGGCTCCCAAGAGCCTGCCTCATAGATACCTGTGTCCTGAACACCTACTGGTTTACTTTCTGGAGCTGAAGACTCGCTTCTCTAACTCTGTTCTTTGAGGCACACCTGAGATCTGATCTCTTTCCATTTAGCTGCCCTATCTCTTTGCACAGCCACTCTCCCAGACCTCTTGTTTTCTTAATTAAAAAACAGAAGGTGGAAGAGAAGGTCTCAGCTCAGCCCTTGCCCCCCACTCTCAATTCACCCTTTTCATAGTGTTCCTCCCTCCTCTTGACTTGGAGAATATGCCTAATGCCTTTTTCAGTGTTAGAATCTGAAAGTAATCTTTTTCCATCTGCTCATCCATCCATTTAATGCTTCCCACGACTATGAATGTCTTCTGTGTGGGCCTGTATCTTGATATTTTAACCTGGTCTTAGTTTTAGGTCAGTAATAAGCAGTATGAACAATTATAGAGAAAATTCTCACATGTGAAATAAAACAGAATTATTTTTTTTATTCCTCCAAAGCTACATTCCTAATATAGCTTCTTGGACACCTGAGAAAATGCTTACATTGCGATTTTCTTCTGACTGTGTTGAAGTCAGTAGGACAGAGATTCCCTCTGTAATTATTTGCATGCTTTTGTTGCTGTTTAGCACATACAGAAGAAACACAATAGAGGAAAATTATTTGTGTTACTGAAGGTCTATAAAAATTTTAGTAACTTTACAAAACACGTCTGGAAAAGTAGCCGGCTGGCATGGTTGCACCAGAGAGACCTTGGTCACCTTGCGTAGCAGCCAGCAGCCTCTTTGAAACCTCCCCAGAAATATCTCTCAACTTGAAGCCTGGTCTTTGGTGGTTCTTGCACAGACACTGCATCCAGCCTCTGGAGTGAAAATGCTGCTGTGCTGTGCCATCACCTTGCCCTGCAGCTCTGGCATTCCTGTGGGGAAGAGCTGTCATTGCCATAGAGGAAACTGGGGCAACTGGCTGAGAGAAGTCTCGGTGTTTTCTGAGAGCTCTTGCATATTGGTGTTTTCTGAAATTGTGTGACCTTCTCTTCTACATAAATAGTCTGGCAGACAGGTGTGAAACAGCCACTGATACTGTCTGCTGCTTTCTCAGGTGACCACAGGGACCACAACCTTTGGTGACCCACTTAATGCAGTTGTGTGGTGCTCATCCAACCTGGCCCTGGGGTCTCTGCACAGCAGGAAAACCCCACGATGAGTGGGCTGCTCCTAGAACCTGAGCAGGAAATGCTTCTCAGAGGAATCAGGCTAGAAAATGAAGCAATTTAATCACCTCCTTTTGTAAGATATGCTGTGACAGAAAATTTTGTCCCCGTTTATTAGAACTATTCTTTGATCTGAAAAGAAAGATCTCATTTTATAGGAATAGTGTTTTATGGAAAAGGTATTTTGAACTAATTTAGACATAGCCTGCAAATTTTAATTATAGATGAACACTTACTTTAGCACTTTTGAGTCATGTTTTACTCCTTTGAAAGCATGGCATGTCTGAGTCAGCAGGATGCACAGCTGACTCCAGCCCAAGGAGGAGGAGGGGCAGAGCAGACTCTGCAGCCCCTAGATGTTGTACACTATTTTCTTTGCAGTGGCCTTTTCTAAACCTGTTGGAAACTGGGTGATATACACATTATGGTATTTTTTTTTTTCTTGGAAGGGAGACTCTAGATAACAAAAATTACTAGGAAAAGTACAACTGCTGCTGGTCTGACTCAGCAGCATCTGCTTTACTTAAATAACTGAGAGATTATTGAAATAAGGCAGGTGTCCAGGTTTCATTGAGGAAAACATTTTTAGCTGTTTTCATAAGGAGGAATGGCTGTAAGAGTAAAGTTGGCTTATTTTGAGGGAAATGGTACAAAGCAAAACAAACCAATAAAACACAAAAAAGGAAGAAGTGTGATTTTGGTATCAGCTTTGAACTGCACTTTTTGAGCAGAGTAGAAGGCTGATGTTTTGGACCCATGCCTAGAAGACTGACATTTTGGAAGGAAAGGAAGTAGGAAACCTGGACCTGGCTATAGAAATGAGGTTTTGCTATGTTGGGTGTTGGGAGCGGGCCCTTTGAGAGGGGGTTGCTGGGAGGGCACATATGCAAATAAGTGGAAGTAAGCGAAACGAAGTATAGTGAAGGCGAAACAAAGTGTGGGAAACAGCAAATGACACAAATGTTGTAGCCAATCATGGGGCAACTTTAAGCCTGTGGAAAGTGTGTGGAAAGCTCGTGGACAATATCCCTCTCCCTATCTGAAATGTAGTGCTTAGCGAATGAGGACCTGTAACTGTGGAACGATATGTGTGCTGCCTGGGGGGGGCTTCCCGACTATGTGTGCTTCCCGACTGTGAGTGCTTCCTGAGAGGAGTGCTCCCTGGTGCTTCCGGATTCGGGTGCTGGCTGGAATGGCTTCCTGATTGATGGCTTCCTGATTGATGGCGTCGGGCTCGACTGCTCCTGGCCGCGGCAGTTGGGGTGGAGAACAAGAAATGTAGCCAGCAGGTTGAGGGAGGTGATTCTGCTACTCTCCTCCACTCTGGTGAGATGTACTCAGTAGTACGGCATCCAGCTCTGGGGTGCCCAATATAGGAAGGACATTGACCTGTTGGAGTAGGTCCAGAAGAGGGTTACAGAATTGATTAGGGGGCTGGAGCACCTCTCCTATGAAGATAGGTTGAGAAAGTTGGGGTTGGTCAACCTGGAGAAGGGAAGGCTCAGGGGAGACCTTATTGTGGCCTTTCAGTACTTAAAAAGAGCTTATAAGAAAGATGGGGACAGACTTTTTAATAGGATCTGTTGCAACAGGGCAATGGGTAATGGCTTGAAACTATAAGAGGGTAGATTCAGACTAGGTATAAAGAAGAAATTTTTTATGGTGAGGGTGGCGAATCACTGGAAAAGGTTGCCCAGAGAGATGGTAGATGCCCCATCCCTGGAAACATTAAAGGTCAGACTGGATGGGGCTATGAGCAACCTGATCTAGTTGCAGCTGTTCTTGCTTATTGCAGGGGGATTGGACAAGATGAACTTTAAAGGTTCCTTCAAACCCAAACTATATTGTGTTCTTAAAACATCAGATTTGATGTATTTTTGACAAAAGTCTTGCTATTTTACCTGTTGTTATGATTTATGCATCTTAGAAAACATAGTTTTCCAAAAACAGTTGGAAGAAAAGAGGAAAGCCATATGGCAGACTATTGCTAAACAAACAAACACATACAATATAGATGCCAAAGAGCTTTTGTACAAACAAAAGAAGCAGAAAAACAACCTCACCCCCCTTTTATGCCTCTATATGCTTTCATGAAAGAGCATTTACTGGGCTTTTCACCTCCTTTTAATCCTTCTGAAGAGACTTGCTCTATTAAAACTTGTGCTCGAGGTATTTCCTAACGCATTTAGGTTTGAGTAAGATTTCAATTTACAGAGACAAATAATGCTAACTCTGTGGATGACTCTGGAACTGGTATTAATTTTAAGTGTTTTCACCATATTTTACATAGCTGAAATATTGTGAGAAGGAAAGTAGCTATCATACCTCAGAAATGGTCCTTAGAAAGGAGCCCCAATAACTGGGACTAAAACCTGTGTCTTGCTGATCCTGTGCCTGCTGTTACCTCAACCCTCCGATGGTGTCTCCAGAGCAAACCTTAACCAGGCAAGCAGGACCTTGCTTGTTTTAGGTCTGCCAGGTGATGGCTGTCGGGAGGCTCCTCAGGACCCTGGAATTACAGTAAATGTTACTTATTTAAGGAGATAACTGCCATATAATTTTAAAAAGCCCTGGAGTAACACCACGGTACCTTTTTGTAAGAGCAAATGAGGAAAGAAATAAAATTCTCTCGCTAGCTTTTATATTAAAGAGGGAGAATGCATTTTGTCTGTTGTGGAAGCATTTAATATAATGCAAGCTGCTGAACTGCACACGGGATACCTCGGCATGCGGCTGGTGCAGGCATGTGCGCAAACACACACGTGTGTGCACACAGGCACACGCATGCACACACTAACTCACAGGCATGCACACACACACACTGCAAGGCACTACGGGCACTACAGCACTGGAGCAACACCCTGAAATAGGACTGGGAGCTCCACGGGGAAGCAGTGGTTGGTTGAAGAGACTAGGGAAATCTGGGATGGGAAGAGTGGAGCAAAACTGGCGCTGAGAGCAGGAGCAACAACAAAACCAGGGGTTTGGCGGAACAGTCCACAAGGAAGGACTGGGCAGTTGCACAAGGCAATCGAGAAGTGCAAGGAGTCAGGGACTGATAGCAGACAGGAAGGTATCTGGGGCTGCCTTTTGGAATTCGTAAATTCCTCTGCTTCTGTGTGTAGTGGGAGGTGCCCCTGCCCATGGCAGGGTGGTTGGAACTCGATCTTTAAGGTCCCTTCCAACCCAAACCCTTCTATGATTGTATTTTCCTCTGGTTCAACAGAAGGTCTGTCAATGCCTTAGCAAAGTGTTTGTTTTAGTCCTCTCTAAAACAGGTAAATGTTGAAGAAAACAACCTACTGTCCCTGCCAGCTATCTTCAATTCCCAGAGGCAGAGGTCTGGACCAATGGGCCATAGCTCTGAGAGCTCCACACTGTGTTTGCTGCTCCCCTTGCTGGAGTTGATGTGTACATGAAGTAGTTTACATGTTTCTTGCTTCCCATCCTCCATTTCCCCCACACAGATTCATACAAACATGCTTCAGCTGGATGCTCAGCCCACACAGATAGACCTTTCCAAGTCCAGAGATGTCAGTCCCTGAACAGGGGAAGTCAGCCCCCCTGTCTGCCAGAACACTCAGCTGTAGCTGTGCCAGCATGAAAGACTGAACTTGGCTATACCTGTTTTTACTTCTGTCTGTGTTATGGACATCAACTACAAAAAGAGACTGTGATGTGTTATATGAATGTTCATCCATGACAAACCAAGTGACTTAATGGGACTTTACCATGGATGTGGTAGGTCTTATTCCACTCAGGAGAGCTTGCGTTAATTGATTGTGTTAATCACATCCTCCCCTATTCATCTTAATCCCTACATTTAATTTTATTTGGGTTGCACACAGTTCCCTTGAGAAGCTGTGCTCGATCTGAGCGCAGTCAGACTCAGTTAAGTTTCTTGACGTGCCAAGGGGAGTGGAAGAATGCACTGAGGATATGGCTCAATCCAAAGCAGAAAGGACGGGAGGGAGAAAAAGGAAAAGAAATCCAGATGCAAAACCTGAAGTATTGTCCTGCGGCTTACCATTACAAAAATACTGAAGAGCTGTGCTTGCCTGTTTTAGGAACTAAACCAGATGGGAGCAAGATCTTCCTCACTGAGGAACATGAGGTAGCACTACCTGCTCCCATACTGCTGTGTTTACTTCTCCAAGAGAGCAGGTATCCTTACTCGTAAAGCTGAACGAGGGCAGCTGTGGCTCAGGGCTGCATCTGCACCATGCATGGACATTGCATGGCAGAGCAGTGATGGGCATGAGCCTAAGCCATACCAGGGGTTGTGCTAATGTGTAAACACTATAAACATTCATGGGTGGTGTTTGAGCTCAGGCCATGGCCTTGTTTGATTTGCTATTGTCGACATAGCTGACAGGTCTCCAATCTGTAGACAATATGCTTTTGTTCTATATAGTCCCTGTGCTTACAGGATGCAGCAAGGAGAGGTTGCTAAGCAGAAATTTCAGATCTATCTTAGAAATCCTTCGCTATTGCAATTTCAATTCACATTCTTCATGCTACTCTAATATAGCTTTTTGTGATAAAATTTGCCTTCGTCTCAATTAGGGTTGAGGGACATTAGCCCTGTAAAATCCTGGAGGAACCAAAACCACACGTAGTCTTTTTCTTCATCATTTTTTGTAAGTGAGGTAATTAGCAGGAATTTATAGTAGGTAATTTTACCCTTGACAATAAATGGGAAATCATTTGTGATGAGACAAATAGACATTCAAGCTGGGCAGAGCACAGCTAAAGTAGAACCTCAGGAGATTATAAAAGAAACCTGCTGATGTGCAGGATTCTGACTTTCCGAAGTCAGCATTAAGCGACACTATTCAGATTAAACAAACCTTTTTCTGTGCAAAATAAAGCTTTGCTTCCAAGCACCTTTTTGTACCTGGTGAGCAAGACATGAGAATTTTTTTAGATAAATATAAAGCCATGTGGCTGATGAGCACTCTTGAAAATTAACCACTCCCCACGTTTAGCTGACTGCGGCTAATTAATCAATGTATAGTATAGTTATAAAAGCAAAAAGCACAGGTTATAGACCAGGCACACATTGTTGTTGCATATAAAGAGGGAGGAAACAAAGCATGAGCCTAATGAAGGTTTGGTTATGACCCTCCCCGGAGATCTGGAATCCAAACACGGGTGGTCATAGGTGTCAACAGTGCGTGCTCTGCAGCATGATCACACGAGGCCAAGTAGTGTCTTATGGGGGTGGGGTGCGGGGCTTCATTCTCAAACAGCAGAGCAGGGAAGATTTTAAACAATTTAATGTATATGGTATCTTAAGCCATCGAGGTCTTGATATCCACACAACTCCGGTGGAAAACCCCTTGCAGGACCTTCCCTAAGCAGTCCTGTTTGATTTCTTGACACCAAACCCCACAAATGTCTCAGAGGTAAAGACATTGTACGCCATCTTAGGCTCTCTGCTGCCCTTGATAGCCACAGGTTCCCTCTCTGCTACCCTCCCATGGCGAGGAGATGCTCCAGTCCAGCTGCCTGTAGGCTCACCAGCAGAATAGTTTTCCTGCAGATGACCTGTGCACTCGTTTTACAGCAGATTTTCACTTTGGAAGTCACCGTGGAGCTACACATCCTCTGTTCAGAGGTATACAGAGTTGAGAGCCAAGGTACTCAACATACTTTGCCACAGACTTTAGCAACTCAACAGTTTTTAACTTTAGCACAGTTCCCTTTACTGATGATGCATTTACTCTTGCAGTCTCCAGGCAAGTCTATTATTACACTGATAATGCTTAATCCTTGACCTATTCATAGGGAGATAAGCAGGCTGGTACCAGGTCTAGTCTCCTTTGCACAGTAGCATAAATTATAGCACAATAAAAGACAATCCTAAGGATCTGAGCAGTTCATATAATCCCAGTGGAATTAATAAATATGCTTCAAGATATTCTTTCTGTTGTAGCAGATCAATTTATTTTTATTAACGTATCACATCTTTGAATGTTGTAATCATGTCCTACTTCCAGGAAAATGCTGTGAAGCTTGCTCCAAAGCTCTTAAAATGTTATGTTAGTCACAAGTCTATTACTCCCTATTACTGAGATTGAAGAAATAACAGAGCAAGTGGGACAATATATTTCTGGATCTTTGCTAAGATCCAGAAATATAATATTTCTGGATCTTAGCAAAGCATTTGACACTGTCCCCCACCACATTCTGATGGAAAAACTGGCTGCTCATGGCCTGGA